>CAJPEV010004764.1:0-19375 GCA_905338385.1 Darwinula stevensoni
TTCGTAATCCCTCGGATTAGTCCCTCCCTCTACTATTATGCTTGATTAAGAGCAGATTTCATCCTTAATCGTTCGGGATTTTCTCTCCGTAGAATCAAGACGTGGTGAACACGCCCCTGCCGGTGTGCACGGAGCCGCTCTCGGAAGAGACGGACGCGACGATCATGCGTCCGCCGCGGAGCTGGAGCAGCGGCGACTGCCTCGTCGTCCGCGGGGACACCCAGTCCGGCCACCACCGCGGCGGAAATCGCCGGTCCGACAGCGAACGGATCCGCTCGACCGCGAGCACGGGCAGCCAATCCGTCGAGAGCCCCGGCGACTACCTCATCCCCAAGAGCAACCCCCACAGCATGGAGAACCTGACCAACATCGCCAACTCCGAGTCGACGGAACGACTCCTCGGCGAAGGCGGACGTCGCCGCACGACCGGCAGCGACACCCGCCCCCCCCCACCGCGACAGCACCAGCAGCAGCGGCACCGCCCGCCACTCCTCCTCCTCCAGCGGCGCAAAAACCCGCCCCCGCGGCGGAAAACGCGGCAGCCGCGACGAACTCACCTCCATGCGCGAATCCGACTCGACCCAACCCCTCCTCCTCGACCACGACGACGACCGCCGCCGCACCAAGCAGCGCCCCCCCGCGTCCAGCCTCCGCAGCGTCGACGACCACCGCGCCCCCCAACCGCTCAACCCCTCCGCGCTTCCCCGCCACCGCCCCCTCCGCTACAACTCCGCCGCCGCCGCCGGCTCGGCCAGCTCCAGCACCACCGGCTCCGAGACCTGTCTCGCCCAGCGACCCCAGCAATCTTCATCCCGCAAGAACATCTTCAAAGAGAACGAGATCAGCGTCTGAGATTCTTCTCCTTTTTTCTTTTCCGAGCGTTTGCCGCCGGAACGACGACGCTCATCCGTTCGCGGCAACCGACGGCAACCGGCGGCAACCGCGACCTCGACGAATCCGCAGGTTCAAGTTCTCACGCCATCGACGATCTATTTTTGGTACTGATTTTTTTTTTCTTCGGACAAATCCATCCTCGAATTTCGGACGCCGATGTTCCTCAAACAGTGCAGAAAAACTTTCTTATATATAAAAAAAAAAATTAATTAAAAAAAAAAAACGGAACGTGTTCCAAGAGGGTCCCGTCGCGACCTCATCCGCCGGCGACCTCATCCACCGGCAACCTCATCCACCGGCGACCACGCAAAACAATCATCGCTTCGAAATTCTATTTTGCCGAATCGAGCCGGAAAATGGTGCTGGAGAAATCCTCACGCCCCAAACGCGTTTCATCCTCACGCCCCGAACGCGTTTCATCATCACGCCCCGAACGCGTTTCATCCTCGATGTCGCTGTGAACGTGATCTTCATGGTTTCATTTCCAAAGAGGCTTTTTTTTTCCTTTCACGTGTGAGTGGAGTTTCGCCTGTGGCGGGTGAGAGGTCATGTGATATATGAGATGCGTTTGTGGAGAAAGGGTCGATATAAAGATTATCAGAGGTTTATCTAATCCCGCTCTCGATGATTTATTTGTGACTAATTATTATGTGTTCATTATTATATGTATATTGAAAGTGCAATCAGGCTCCGTGGATGGGGGAAATCCTCCAGTCCAGGGCTGTCACCGGCTCGTCGAGGGTGGACGTCATTGGCAATTAAGGCAATTAAACATGGGCAATTAAAAAAAAAGTGTCTGAAAAATGCCATAATTTTCGTTTGTTTACTACGGAATGCCGATTTTTATTTCCAGGTGTGGTGTGCAAATCACGAGATCTCCAGATCGACTTCGGATTTTAAAAAAATTTTTGCCTGCAAAATCTTTTTTTGCAAAGGTTTTGCAAGGTCTCAGTCCAGTCGAGACCTTTCAATCGGGTCGAATCGGCCCAAAGGAAATAGTGGAAATTAAATAATTTTTTTTTTCCTTATATAAAGGTTTTCACCTTCAAATTTCCCGAACTCCTTCGAATTATTGTTTCATTTTCGGCCATTTTTTCGCCGAGTTGTCGGGAAAATTATTGGCTTTTTATTTTATGTTATTTATTCTATTAGTTATTGGTTTATCGTATACACTAATGTACATTACATGTTATTCATTATTATGCACTAATAGTTATATAACATCATAAGATTATTATTAGGGCCGTACCGACGTACCGGCAACCGCCGATATCGGCCGCCGAGGTTTCACAACCGGTATCGCTGCCAGCTGCCGATACCGATGCCCAAAGGAGGGACAAAAAAAATTGGATTGGACTCGATCTCATACCCATCGGCAGTCGGCCGATCGGTATGAGATCAAAATTTGTCATCGGCCCACAGGCCAAATATGGCCGTCGGTACAGCCCTAATTATTATTTGTTATGTTAGTTGCATCATCTAATATGATATCTTCCTCAGCCCCTAAAAGTTGAGACCCATGGGATCTGATACGCCCAGGTCTTACGAGGATATAACGCGTTAAGTCTTGATCGAACTCGATCTCGTATCGGTGGTAAGGGGGCAACAAACTACACGTGTTATTTAAGACGGAGAAGCGACCGAAGCCGCGAAGAAGCGGACTCGGTCTGAACCCTGGGAGAGGAGGGCGGGAAGGAGGGAGGGAGGGAGCGCTCCGCGAGATGTCGCGGGGGTGCTAGGGCGCGCGACGCCGATCCATTCATGAACGGGAAGGTTGAATGGGGCCTGCGTGGATGCGTGCGGGGTCGGATGCTTCAGTGAGGCCGCTGCCGTCTTCGGGGTGGGGGCGTCCCCGGCCCGTCGGCGCGGGCCGATTGGATCAATGGATTAAGGATGGAATGGAGGAGGCGGTAATGTTATCTTTCCTTGTTTCGCGGCGCGTTCGGTCTAAGCCGAAGCCTCGTGGCGAGAGGAATCCGAGTTTCGTCAGACCGGTTTGTGGCAGTGCGGAAGGGAAAATCTCGCGGAAGTGACGAATCTCCGCCGTTTTGGGGATTCGTGATCGCGCGCACTTTCGCCTTTCTTTCAGCCAATCGTCGCAAGACCGGCTCAGCTCATCGACGACCTCGAGAAGTAATCCTAATGGAATTCGACTCGAACTCTGCAACTTGAAGCAGTTGGAGGAGAAAAAGTGCAGCTCGGCACTAATTATGAAGCGCCTGCTTCTTGCTTCATCATCGTTTGTGAGACGTGATACCAATTTTTTTTTGTTGCGGTGTCATAAAGGAAAAGGGAAGTAGGAGATTAGAAAAGAATTTAGTTATTATCCCACGGAGCATGATTGGAACTTTCGAAAAATCGCTTCTGTTTCTTGTTTCGTCGTTGCGAGCGATAAAATCAGAGTGGATCCTTCGCATCGCGAAGTAAAAATAACTGCTGGTTCGCGAAAAAAAAGACTGAAATGGCGGCGCACGTGCATTCGTCTGGGCGTTCTTCGGTCCTCTTGATTATTGATGCTTTGTGCAACTACGGCAGGTGCGGGGCACTGACGAGGGGATCGATGCCGTCCTATCAGGGTCTCGGCCACAAAGGCGGAAACCGGCTCTCTCAATGGTTATTACCGGTTCCTACGAGAACTAATTTTTAAAGTCGTCGGTCAGATGGGTCGAAGATACGACGGTAGAGTGAAGCTGGGAATACGCCATTGAAAGATGCAGTCACGTAGGCCGAAATGGAGCCGAGAGTCACGCCACGCGTTGGTGGAAATCGGAACATTTGGCATCACTGCCACAGAGGCGGAGCTTCTTTGTTTCATTCATAAAATCGAAAATGGCGACCATTGAGAGTTTTGTGGTTAGCAAGTGCCAGCCCCCGTGGAGGAGTGCTTTTGTTCCCGCAGTCGCAGTGCTTCGGTCGCGTGGCATTGCTAGAACATTCCTCCGGGCCTCGTACCGACTTACTGTGCTCGGAAGTAATGATTTTAGGCTAAGTTTAGGAGGAGTATGGATACAACGGCGATGTCGCGCGCTTTCGAGTCTACTAAAGCTAGGCCCAACAAAGGTAACCAGTCCAAGAAAGTCCTGGCCAAAAGCCAGGACGCCTAGACTTATATAATGTTGCAGTTCCATAGGTGTTGGTTCAGTAAGGTTTATGAATAGGCTGGGATACCTTTGGCTATTGGATACATGAATAATATGTTTGGACACAGGTTTGTAAAATGGAAACTTAGAGGATATATTTTTTCTGCTTCAATACCTAATGCAAGGTGGCATACATTTATACTTTTAGAAGATGTTCTTTTACTGTAAAAATTATCAAAGGAAGAAGTGGAAGGAAGGCTGAAGAATGACCAGGACTTGAACCTCCCAATTATCAGATAGATTGGCTTGCTGACCTTTACACTGGACAGTCAATCCTATTCTCTCTGCTATCCCCTTATCCTCACTCTACTTGCTTTGGCTGGCTGCAGTCTGTGCTGCTTTCCTCGTCATCCATGGAGTATACTCATCCATGGAGTATACGTGCTTGACTCAAATATTGAAGTGCATTGACTAATACACAGTGCTATGATTTCCAGTCTACCACTTTAGGCTAGCCCTATTTCTATTTACCTAATTTGTATGCGGAAAGAATTTCAGGTCTAGCCCCCTCTGCAGTGCAGTTTTTTAATTTATTAATATTCTTGGAGTATAAAAAGTTTGGTGTAGGAAGTAGAATCTGAACAGCTAGTTCACAAATTAGGAAACTGTAATCAAGAGGTTCTATTCATTAAACAAGTAGTTGCCTCCAGAGAAGGCCAACTCTGCAGAGGTTTGTTATGCTGAGGAATAATTTTGCATTTAGCAAACATGATAGGCTTCTGAAGTAATCAATGCTATAGACAATATCACCCAGTCTCCAAAATTTACTCTTGGGTCTTGTCTTAGGAGTGAAGTTCTGGGATTAAGATGCACAAGGTTTGTATATTTCTAGCAAACTAGATGATGCTATGTTTTTCTGAGAGGAGAAGGTTTAATCTTCGGATAGCACTGCTCTGCTTAATGAACAATATCATCAGTCTCCTAGGAGACCAGCCAAGCTGGTGGCCTTATCACCTAGGAGACAGGACTAGGCTTTTCTAGTCCACCCACTATGGAAGGAAATGGCATAATTCAGAAGACCTTGCTATATTAAGACTTAAAATTGAGCCTGTGGTAGGCCTATGCTGCTTCACACAGTCTTTCCCTTATGAGTCATCATCTTTCAGGCTTACATAGGCTTCATCAAAAGTACTGAGGACATTTGGTGCCTTGCTTCTTATTTTTTCATTTCTCTCTTTCTCCAATTGTTCCTCTGCTATAGGCATATTTCTTGTTTATTTACTTCTTTTAGTGTGAAGCCTATGCCTCTTAGGGCTAAATGAAAAGGAATTATATGCAATTTTTTTTGGCTATAAGAGTTAATACTAGGTTGAGGAAAAAGTTTGTGCGCCGTTTGCGACGTTGAAGGTGAAGGTACGGTGGCACCATACCTTCACCTTCAACGTCGCAAACGGCGCACAAACTTTTTCCTCAACCTAATATAAGTGTTATATATGCAAAATGCAACCCTGATCAAATCTATGCAAGTACCCCTTGTACTACTTGATTAAAGTTGACTAAATTGGAGGTAAAAAATCTCATGATTTGTTCTGAGTGTAGTCTATCATGATGGTGAGTTGCATTTTCTTTCATGTAAGCCTGACTTGAGTAGCAAGCATCCTCTTGTTGAGTTATTTGAAATTTTCTGTTATAATGCCCTCTCATGCTTGAGCGATATACAGGGTGATTGAAAAGTAACCTATTTTTAAGTGGACATAATTTGTACTTTCCATATTCAATTCGACATGTTTTTCCCTTTCACACGTGATTGCCTGCTTAAGAACTCTGTTCAGACTTAAGCCAATTTTCTTTTGCAACTCTCAGTAAAAAAAATTAATGGAACAAGTTGTCAAAAGGCCTTTTTGGGAGACCTCATCCTTAGTAACTTCATGAATGGGTCATTGCTCTTAATTCAGAGGAAACCTTTATAGGCATGTATTCCTCTCTCCTATACCATGTATCTCCAGAAGACATTCCCAGAGACTCTGATCTGCATGGACATACCTATTTTGTGCTATAATTCAGCAGTAAATTCAGCTGATTGTGAAAAATAGCTAAAAGTGGATTCTAAAATTCATCTCCAGTGTCATCAGTCTTGACTCTCTTTGGCTCAATTGGAAAAAGAGAAGCTGCTAATGTCTTAGTTTAAGTTTTGGAAATTGGAGTACCTGGAGGATAAAAGAAAAAGAGTGGTGATTGCTGCTCCCATCTGGGGTACTGTCATGCTGGTTACAGGGTTGATAAGGACATATTGAGCTAGTTTCCCTGGTCGAGGAAACCAGATCATCTTAGAGGAGGAAGACTCAGAAGAGAAAGCAGGGGTAATGAGTTTGTCTCCAGGGAATCCTTCCTTATGTGCTCTGGCCTGATTACAAATTACAAGTGATTAGATGCCCTAGCACACTAAGTGGTTCTCTGATTTTCACTAGATACATGCCACAAGGAACATTCATTCTTCTGGCAATGTTTTTCTTTCTACCTCATTCTTTATCTCCACCTGCTCAAAACTAGTTCTCAATTCCCTTTAGTTCTCATTTTAGTGAAGTTTGGAATATTTCCAGGGGTTCCTTGGCAGTATAAATAGGATCTTGACCTGGTTTATGCACCTTGCACAGCAGTTGATGGAGTTAAAGCATACTTTTGGAACATGAAAAGTGTACCTTTTGAGTGGAATTTGCATAATTTGTGGGAAAGTTTATGAATATGCTTGAGTATCTGACATCCGTTATTATGCGGTGTAGTTGTCGGAGTTACTTTTGATGGCTTTTGACTCATGATTTCTTCTGGATGTTGACATCTAAGAGTAAAGCAAATTGAAGGATGAAAAGCACCATTTTGGACTATTGAAGCATAACTTTCTTGAAACCAAAGAGTAAATGTTTCATCCATAGTTATTAGATTACCTTGATAGAAGAATCAGTGCCAAATAACTATATTGTACTGAGAATGTGATTGCTGTTCTGGGTTTTGCTACAGCCAAATTCAATGTTTCAGGTCACACATATGATGTGATTTAACTGGGGTAAGAACTCTAGCCAACCTCTTGAGCAGGTGCTGTGTTGGTATTGCTCAGGATAAACTCAGCACCTCTCAAGGATGAAGTTCAAATGATGCACAAGCCACAGGTTCACCGCGGTGTTTCATCATACCTGAATTCCCCCAGCAGGTGTTCCTTTTTGTCAAACATCCCGATCTCAGAAATGGAGAAGGCAATATGAATGACATCCTAGATGGGTGAGTTGCCTTGCTCGATGGCAGTTGTGCAGTTTTACATTTTAAAATGTTTTAAAGTGTATGATTTATGATTGCTTTCATCAGTGCTGACACACTTGTACGAGTGAAGGCTCAAGTGATGCGTCGCGACGAGTCCAGCGGGGGTTGGGTTCCAGTTGCCGGCGGGGGGATCTCTAACATCTACGTGTGCAAGAAGCTCTGTGAGGAAGATGCTGGATACAACTACCTCATCCTGGGATATCTCTCGCAAAAGGTACGAAGCGTAGGCCTACCATGAGCTGCCAAACGAAGCGTAGGATTGGGAATGGGAGAGGAAGTGGGGAGGTCGGATTCATTGTGACCGAGCGGAAGCATTCTCATGAATGAGGGGAGGGAGGCGAAGGGCAATGAATGAAAGAATGCCTGAATGAATGACGGGATCCTGCCGACTCCCCTCCCAGTGTCACGTTTCAGTGGATCCCGAGTCCAATCTTCTTTCATCGGGGTTGTCACGTTCCGATTCCCGTCGCCTTTCCTGGATCGATCGGGGATATCATACTCGGAAGCAGGCAGGGTAAAGACCGTCATCGTAAAGTTTCTGTCTGTAGTTTATTACTGGGTCCAATATGACATCCGCCACTGCAATTACCAGACTTCTCGGAAAGAGGCCTCTTGGCTTCCTTTTCTGCGCTTCGTTCCGCGTTCTCATCCGGTCCTTCTCCCGTACTAGTCATTTTCCCGGCATCAGCCACTATTCGCCGGCTGCAATTCTGGAGCCTTTCACCTCCCAGGTTGCGGGTACCGATATGCCTAATGCCTACTCACGTTTTAGTGCGTCTCCCCGGATTGCTCATCCCAACCTGCCGACTCCCGGGACTTTGCCTGCCGTTGAGATATGATCTAACTTGCGTTTCGTGCTGATTCCCAGAATTCCTGCTCTATTTATCCGTTATCGACGCGTTATCTCCCATTCATTTTTCTCTTGGAACCAGACAGGTAAAACTGGGTCACCTAAGTCCTCCCAGTAACCGCCGCCTTCCGTTGTAGAGAAGTCGATAAGTTTGTGTCTAGCGTTTCCGATTCATGACTTCGAAAGCCTGACTGCGTTTATGTCTCCATTCTCACCCGCATAAAAGCGCATGTTTTCTTTTAAAACAAAAAGGGCCGGGGGGAGGAAACTACATTGCTGGGGATTTTATGTACCCTTGCAAACAAATATGACTTGCCTAGAGTCGGGTCAACTGCCAACAGATCACCTGTAAGTGGATGGGTTGGGGAGATCCATATTGGGTGGCATTTCTTCGCAAGCTCGCTCCGATACTGGATCTTTTTGATTTGCATAGGTTGTGTGGGCATGAAACAGGTTTTCGGACGGTACAAGGTCTCCGTTCGTGACAGGAGTGGCTGGACGGGTCTTGGTGCACTTCTGATACGTTATGCTGACCTTTACGGAGGCGCTTGTAGGTGTGATCGAAGGTCACCTGCCGTTTAGTGACGAGTTATTATGAGGCTGGAAAGGTCATTAGGTGACCTCCTAGGGGGAAGGAAGTGACTTCCGGGAAGGAGGACCCGCGGGTTTTCGTGCCTTCCTGTTTCCCTGCGAGGAGGGAAGACGGTGGCGTTCCTTGGTCCGGCCCCGGGAATATCCATCCACGTCACCATTTGGGCTCATTAGGGGAAAGGGGAAGCTCTTGTTTCTGGGCCGAGGCGGAAGAGGAATGGGAGGGAAAAGAAAGTAAAGAAAGGCAAGATTCTGCGTCGAACCCTGCATGCCGGGTCAATTACGCGTGGGAGGCTCACCTCGCTTAGGTAAACAGGCCTTTATTCCCTTCTTGGAAAGGAGACCGGAGTGGGGGGGAAGTGACCGTCTCACGAGGGGTATAGTCATTTCCTGAAGAGGGTATTTACGGATCCTGTGATTCGCCGAAACGCTTAGGATGTTGCGGCGCACGAGTAAGTGTGGGGGGAGAGGGGTTCACTTCCTCTTCCTGGTGGGGTTAGATGTGGATGTATGAATGATTCATTGATCGGAAGGGGGGATGAATGAGAGAGGGAGTTGAATGGGGACAGGACGTCCCGTCCCGTAAGGTCCATACCTCGCATGCTGCGACATGACAACTTGAGCCTTCTGTCGTCGTATTCGGCATCGATCCAGTTTCGCTCTTCCTGCTTCCCCTTCCTGTTGAAAGAGGGGGAGACTTACCTGCTGCCCCATCCTGACCCACTTTCTGGAATGGAAACGGAGAAACTTCCTGGATGCCCCAGCTGTCCCCACTCATTCACTCCCCCTGCTTCCTCTCCTATCGTAATTTCCTATTCTCGGAATTCACGTCTGCCCTCTATCGCTCTTACACAGAAAGTCTATGCTCTTCGTAACACCTTCTGGAACTAGGACGCGCATGCTATGGTTTTAGTGCCTGTTGTACAGGTAGTCGCTTCCCAGAAGATTCCATGAAGTTCCAGTTTTGAATGGGACTTTATTGAAGCATCTCCGGTTTTCAATGAATATTCATTGAGAATGTACAGGTACCCGTTAGAGGGCGGCCATTCGTGGGGTGTGTTTAAAAGTGCTTGTATTCCTGGCCCGTGATGTTAAATTACTCCTGTACCGAAGAGCATGCTAAAAATAGAAGCAGAAAACCAAGACCTGGATTTATCTGTTAGGGTATGTTTGAAAGCTGCTGATGGGGAAGTGTTTGGATGGCAGAGATAGAATCCCCTCCCTTCTTCCAATGTGTCTTCCTCTCTCCCCAACCTATTCTAATGTCCCCCATTGCACTCCCCTGCCTCACTCTCTCGCTCCCCCTAATATGTTTCCTGAGGCGAGGCGGCTTGATTTCTCTTTATACCCTTAGTATCTCTTTCCTATTTCCTCTCTCCGATGACAAAACTCTAGAAAGGGAAGCCTGAGTTCATTGGGTCTGGTAGAAGATTTACCCAATGACCTGGTGTCATCCATGAATGACTTCATTTCCCCCCCTGTCTTTTGCAGTATGATTCACCGAGGGATATAAAGATAATTTTTTCTACTATTAGAGATAGCTCTCCTTGAATTCTTCGTCATCAAGAGCATTTCTACTCATAAAGGATGAATGATTAATTTGAAATAATCAGTATTTTGGAGCCTGGTAGCATGTTCGCTAGTGTTTGCTATTTTTCTTATTAGATTATATTTCCATATAAGATTTGCTTTCAAGAGTGCTTATCTGAACTTGCACTTTTCTAGTAAGCCCCAGACAAACCTCCTTTACTGATTTTCTGGCAATTTCTGGTTGATAGGATTTGTAGTCTTAACTAGGGATCCAAACAGGTGTTTTTCATTTTGCTCCGGAGTAGTCTTAAAAAGCAGAGCCCAATTTTATTTTTCCTAAAATTCCAATGAATGTGCGCACAACCTACCGATCACATTGATAACAATTGCATGTTTAATGACCTCACGATGCTCTTCAAAATAATGGAAAATGTCAAAGTTAAAGATGGTATGAAAAATGAACTTGACGCAATTAATGGGGAAAAGAAACAGGTCAAAAATACGACTGACACTTTATTCCATTATTTCATTTCGAAATTTTACCTGGTCATGAAATTTAAAATTTATGATGAGGATGAAAGCATGTTGTGATGGGCAACTATCTAATTTCAGTGAAGTGTCCAATTGTCAGGAAAGGATTTCTATTCATGTCCATGGACAGGTTGCATCTTCTTTGTCCTCTCACTTTGTCAGAATTGTGCCTTTGGAATGTTTGAATTTATTCTTGCAATTAGAAATTCAATGCAATTTTTCCTTGAGGAAGGATTAAGTAACTTTTGTGTGGATTCCCATATCACCAGTCATGATATAGGAGTTTAGTTATTTGCCAGACATGCCTTGCCTTGGGGAAGTAGGTAGTTTGATATTGCACAATACAATGCCAAGGCACTGGCTCTCATACTTTGTTTCTCCTGCATGACCAGAGTCTCAGACATCCCCACCTTTAATAGATTATGAGAAAGCTAATTCTTAATGTTCCTTCTTGGCCCACTCAAAGTCAAATTATTCTAATGAAAATATCTCTGCTTTCTCCATTGGTCAAAAGTAATCCTTTGATTATGGCCTGTGCGTTGTATGTTGGCAGCTTGCAGTTTGACTACTTAGTGTTTTTCAGCTTTAAAAGGGAAAGTTTATGTTTCATCAATGTTGAAACAGCATGGCAACTGTAAATCTGTCCTTTACTTTCAGGAAATTCTACATTGTACAATCCAGAAAGACTTTGTGTACTACAAGGTCATTCCAACATTCCATCATTGGCAAACAGGAGATCAGAGGTATGGTCTCACATTCATCACAGCCACAGACGGACGCCTCTTTGACCGGGGGATCCGCATGGCCGTCGATGAAATGCTCGAAGGTCAGTCTTATTCTTTCTCTTTCTCAATGCCTTTCCACTGCATAGAGAATGAAGGCTCAATTACTTGATCCTTTTTTTTCATTTTTAAAGAAAAGATCCCTGTTGTTGTTACATGTCATTGAGATGAAAGCAGTTTTGTAGAGAAGGTATTGTGCATGACAAAACTGTTATGACAGAAGAAGAAATGTTCTGAGATGAAGTGGTAGAAAGTATCCCATATTCACAGGAGTATGAAGCCATACTGGCTTGTTGTAAGACACTTGCCTTGTTTCCTAGAAGAAAGGAAGTTTTTCTTTAAATAAAGTCATGTACTCGTATGTGGTTGAGTCTTACTGAAGGAAAAGATCTGAGAAGTGCTTGATACATCTCTTCCTTTATTTCTTTTCCCTCTTTCTGCCTTCTTTCCTCTTCCTGCACACTCTCTTGTTGCTCTCACCATCCTCTCACCTCGTTTGTGTGGTGAGTCCGTTTTCTTGCACTACTTTTGTGTGACACAACTGCATGGTGCCATGGTAGTCTGCATTTCTTTTTTAATCAGGCTGCCATGTTGTGGCTCCTCTTCAAACACTAACTTAAAGCTAGTATCAACTTCTTGCTCCATCATTGCATAAATGATTATATTGAGCAGACAGAAATGGCTCAAATCAATTAGGCTTAGGTATTGACTGCCAGTTTATAGCATTTGTTAATTCTGTTGTTTATTGTTTTAGATATGTACAATGATGACCCTGTGCATCCATCAGACATGGGAGAAGATGATGTATTCATGGTAAGTTCCTCTGACAAAGAAGGTGGTCTGATCATGAGCAAATGAAACAACATGAGTTGGATCATCGTAGGCTCTGGATCTTCCTGTGGAGAATGGAGGCAACAATAGTGAAGGTGTTCCCACGCCCAAACGAGGTCCTGCAGGAATTGATGATTGTGAACAAGACCAAACGGGAGCAGGTGGGGATTCTGCAGTGACCGGTGAGGAAGATCAAGTTCAACGTCATGCTTATCCGCCTCCAGTTCCTCCACCGTCGGCCCACATCCACACGCACACGCGACCATTGACATCGAAGAAGGCACAAGAGCACCTGACACAGTGTACGCACCCTCACTCCGTTTGCAAGCACCAGATCCAGCATCGACATTTTGCACATCATGTTCATGGGACATCTGCAGGGCACTTCTATGCAGAATCAGATCCTGGGCATGCATGTGAACATGTGGAAGTTCTCCCATCGTCCTTCTCAGACTCTCTCATCCCTCCCCCATCCTCATCCCCTCAGGGCTATTCCTATGTTCACTTCTCAAAGGAGCAGCCTCCAATCCATGAGTACAGCTACCCAGTTGTGTATTCGGTTCAGAACAAGAACAAGTTGAAGGAAAAGGAGCTGAAAGAAAAGAGGAAGATCCAGAACAAGACCAGAAACAAGGAAGTGTGTGAGATGGATCGACTGTGGAACTTTGCTGCCGGCGATGCGAGCCCTGGGGTGGTGACTGACCATCGCCTCCCTTCTCTCTATGACCTACCTCTCCTGGCAGGCAAAGGCGCCAAGGACAAGAGTGACACGCTCGTGTCTGGTGCTCGGTTTCGCTGCAAACATTGCCAAATGTTCTTCTCTCCTGAGCGGAACTGGAGAGGAGGATGTCGATATGCACCCGACCCAGTGCAGCAGGCAGTGGACACAGTGAGCTGCATATGGTGCGCCTCGGCTGTGGAATACCACTGTGTGTCTGACGACGAAGGGGACTTGGACTCGGAACCGTGTCATTGCTTTGGGGGAGGGGGATCCTCTGCCCAAGGAATGAGACGATGCTTCCTTCTCACCCTTCTTTCTCTTGTTGTTCCTTGTTTATGCTTCTATTGGCCTTTACGAGGATGTCATCGACTGGGAGTCCAGTGTGGCATCTGTGGTGGACGGCATGCACCATCTTAGCGCCACCTCGCACCTCATTCCCCCCTTTCCCCCCCACCCTCTTGGGTTCATTCTTCCTCTGCTCATGGCAATCAGGTTTTCTCTTTCATCTCCCCCTAAACTCCCTTGTGTCAATGCATCAGAGTGATGGAGGAATGAAGTCCTCCCCCCCTTCTCTTGTTGTTGATCCTTGCCCTACCTGTTTCAATGGCATTTAAATTCTACATGCAATTCCATCAAAAGACATGCATTTGTTCATGCCCAGGTAGTTATTTTACCTGCCTCACTTTCTGTGTTCCTGTGGGGCCAGAATCTCTTCTTCTTTTTTGCCAAAAAAAGAAACAAAGAAATTTTGTCTTGCTTCTCGTTTGGAAAAAGATTCTCATGGTACAGGTACCAGTATGAATTCTTGACGTGATGCTGAGGGCAGTTCTCGCTTCCTTGTCATCAGATTTTTCTTTCCTGAAATCTGTTGGCTAGGTTAGCAGCACCTGGCAATTGCTCACTATTTTTACTCATGGCAGCTCTCTTCTGCTCAAATCTTTTTCGAGAGGCTTCTATTCCCCCCCTCTTGAGGCAATTTCCCTATTTCCTGTCCTTCCAGCAGAGCTGCCTACGATTTTTTGCCCTTCCTTCCCCTTTCTTTCTTCTGAAAATGCCTTGTTTGTGAGGACATTGGGCTAGCAAAATATCCAAAGCTTCAAAACTACTGGACATTCTAATGACAAAATCTCATTTTCATTTCATTTCAAAGTTCATTTCACCCTGTTAGAATGGAAGATACTTTCCATATTTCTCTGGTATTTTGGAAGTTTTCTCATCCAGCATAATGCAAAGCACCCATACATGTCATGTCATGTTAAAGAGCCTGCCACCATCTGGATAGATACTGATAAGTGAAAGAATCTGACTGAACAATGCTCAAGCAGGAGGAGGGAAGCTGCATAATTCCAAGTGCAGGCTGGACTTGCACTTGACCACCCAGGCCTCTGTGCGAAGGCTCGCATGCGATGCTGTGCGTCGCACGCGTGGCTTTCTCACAGTCGTGCGTGACCCCTTCTGCCTCGGTTTCCTGGAGTACCTACTGCTGTCGCTACAACCTGCAATCTCTTTTTTTTGTATTTTTCCTTGTTAAGCTGATAAATATTGGGAGATGGCATCTATTGACTTAAATGATCTTACATGCATTCTGCCCAATTGTGAGAACCTTGTTTTTAATGCTTGTTTTACCTGCTGATCTCTTGATATCCATAGCATCATAAAGTTGTGAATGGTGCATTTCAAAGAGTAATTGTATAGGTTTAAAAAAAGTCTCGGATGAGGATTTATTGTCACTGATGTCACTGCCTTTCTTTCTCGTTGGCAGGTTTTGCCTCACGAACGGAGCTCATTTTTCTGCCTTTTTGAACGTGTGTCCATTTCATCGATTGAAACTTCGAAGCGTTAACTCTCTGCATGAATCCATGAGAATATATATTGGTTTTTTCTCTTATCATGTTCCGAGAAGTGGGAGCTGAGACCTGTTATCTAATGATCCATGTTTCTTGTCAGTATTACCGGTCATGATGAATTTGCTTCCAGCAAACAGTCTCATGTGATGTGACTTTTTCCCCAGAGAAAAAAAATCAATTGCCAAAGCCTTGTAAATAAAGATGAATTTTGCTTGATTTTTTCTCAATTATGGCCTTTTCTTATTTGACGTCATCCCTTTGAATGATGATCATCAAGATCTACTTGATAAACATGCTCCTGACTTTTGAGTCAGGCCCACGACTTACCCTAAATATAGTCAAACTCGGTTATAACGACGAAAAGCACCGGCGTAGAGCCCATAGAACGGGCGAAAATTTACCTTGGTTGTAACGAAGTCCATTCAAGGTCCCACTGACGAAATTGACAACGTCGATGTCCCTAATTCGTCATTCCTAACTGGAATTTCCATCATTCGAAAAATGAGAGATGGCGAACCATAACTTTATCTTTCCTGGAATCGGCATTCCTTGAGAGTCACGTGGAGGAGGGATGATCCCCAGTAACATCATCTTATCATCAGTCACCAATTGCATTTCTCGTTGACAACATGGCCAGTGAAAAAGAAAGATGAGAAGCTTTTCACGATTCCAAAAGAAAGTGTGGCGAAGTAAAGCTAACCTTGCTCGTGAGTATGGACGTCTGTTTCCACAATTTGGGGAAATCGTGATAGCTTCGTCCGTGCTTACGAGAACACGTCATAAAACAAGAAACTTCGTAATCTGTCGAGATGACGTCGACGAGGCCTTGCTCAAGGTCCAAAGTAGTGCGAACATTACGATTAGTGGGTCAAATGCCGAAACTGAAGCTACTGCGGCATTGGAGTTGTAACGTTACATAGCATCTATTAAGAAAACAGGGAAACGGAATGTCACTAAAGACAACCTCGGTTATAACGACGATTTTCCCCTGGTCCCGAGTTTTACTGTACTTGAAGCGGTTTAATCGACCATTCAACCAACTGACTGCATGGATCCAAAATGACTCATTCCCCATCACCGCCGTGACCTTGCACGCTCCCCGCCTCGGAGGCAACCAGAGCATAAAGAACGCGCATGCGCATCTCACGCCCCCACAAGGTGAAAGCGGTCTCAGTGCAGGTCTGCGTCGAGTCGTGAGAGGTCGACCCGCCCGTGCCGCACGACCTCGTGGCCTCTTCAACCATCTTCCAAGTGATCCGGATTAGTTCTGCTGTCCGGTTGGAGTGGGATTTCCTCGTGTATTTCTGGGACGGATAATTAGGAGATTTCATCTCTCTCGGGTAAGGTAATTGGGTATTTCATGCATAATTATTCCGCTCGGTCCGGAAACTGCTCCTTCAGAGCAATTCTGATCCGAGCTCAGAGGAAACGAAAATCCTCTGGAAGCTCCACGCGTCGTTTTCGTCACGTGGAATGCCACGACCTATTTACCGTTGGTCGGCGAGGAGCCTTTCTCGACATCTCAGAAAATTAATTTTTTTTTTCCCGATCAAAAAAGAATCAAGTCCGCAGATACATTTCACTTAAAAACACAAAATTGGTGCCACGAGTCATCATTTTATTAGATATTAGAATTAACTTTCTCCCCTTTGCATATCCTTTTTGCTTTTCATTGCCGTTCAATTTTGCTTTACTTGCAAATTTTGGCTATCTGCTTAAAAAAGAATCTAATTTTTTTTTTCTGTTGATCAAGGAACGAAAGGTTTCAGGCATTTTTTTACACTAACTTATGCAATTTATCGTTTTGTTGTGTCATGTCACGCAGCTCATCGACTCGTCAAATGTTTGATGAACGTGGAGGCTAAAAATCGTCATAATTAGCTATTGTACGGCTCTTAACAATTTTTAAATTGTATCTTAACCGTTAGAATGAATTTGACTTCATGAGACAGCACGCATCGGTGGGTGCAATCAGCGCCAAACACGTAATTTAAAAATAAATCATGCGTCAAATGAATAGGGCTGTCCAGCGATGAAAAAAAATGTAATGGAATTTTAATCGATCCCATGGTTCCTTCTTGAATCGTGTCCTAGGTGTTGGGCATGACACAAGCAGAATCATGAGCCTCAGGAAGTGACTCAAGGCGATGCAGTTGCTGACATCCAGTACTAGTTCATCCTACATGTAACATATTCCGATCGGAAATAAAACTTAGCCAGATAAATAATGAAACGTAAGCAAAGAAGCGCATTGAGGCCCTTTGCCATTTAGCCAACCCATGAAGGAAGGATGCAAATATATAAATGAGTGACACTTCATTACGCGGAGATTTAAAGATTCATTTATGATTTATGGGCAACACAGAATGGATGAGCAAAAAAAAAAAATAGGAGGAAACAAGGAAGAGGAGAGGGTTTCCCCCTTCTCTCGGTTACTTTCCTGGGGCTCCCACGGACGTTCGCCGGTGCACTCAGACGTTCGCCTCTCGCTCCGCTGTCTTTATGCTCTCTCCTGTCCCTGCCCGACTCTTCCTTCTGTGCTTTCCCTTGCAGCTTCTTCGTTGCGACTTTCTTTTTTTCCCAATTCGCATCCAGTGACTTTTCGGTCGCTCTGCCGCTGCTGCCTGAGCCTCACGCGGCGAGGCCTGGCATGGTGTGCCTGATATGGCACGCTCTGCTTTGCATTGAAACGCAATGGGAAAACCGGAATGAAAGGATAATTTGTTCATTATTTTTCTCATCAACATGGAAAAATATGATCGTCAAAAATGTTTTTTGGTACATAAAAAAAAATCATGCATTGTACGGTTAAAGGCCGTAGGCTAGGCGGAAGGACACGAGATGCGAGTGGATCAGGAAGCTTCTTTTCGGAATAGTCTGAAAGTCTGGCTTTGCTCTTTTGTTCCCTTTTTCCAAATATTAGTAAGCCATTTTGAAGAGTGCGCAGTGCGAAAACGACTACCTTCTATAGGGTAAATAGGTACCCATTTTTATTTCTTGAATACAACAAGCATACACAACTTTCCCGTTGAAACTTATATGAAACAGTTAGAGTAATATTTCAAGTTTTGGTTAGTGCTCAACATGTCCAGCTTCTCTTTCAATTCACTTTTTTGCGGTTCACGAAAGTGTTGCGGTTGTACAGAGGAAATACCAACCCGCAAAACCATTACATACCCGTCAAATCTTTTTTTGTGGGGATTTTTCCCTTGCACCCACAAGCGTTAAGCTTGTCCCGTGTCATCTGTGCAAAATGTCTTGCAAAATGCAAAATTTTATCTCCATACGTGTATTGAAAGAGGTGGACAAGTTGAGCACTAAACAAAACTTCAAAGATTTACTCTAACTGTTCCACGTTGTGTGTGCTTGCTGCATTCAAGAAATAAAAATTGGTTTCCAGTTATTTGATTAAACATTCGCTTTCGATCGTTCTGCAAGACGGGGAAAAAGAGGGGGCGGGGTTGAGTGGTCGATTAAAATTATACTTCTTTCGATACATTTTTTAAATCACGGTATCTATCGAATAATTAGTAGAATGGACTGCAAAAGAATATTTTTCCCTCGAAATGAGGCGCGCATGAGAGATCGTTTATAGCTTTTACTGCTGTTATTTCCGTCTCTTCCCCAATAAGAAAAAAAAAACAATTATTTTAATCGAAAACGAAGATGTTTTCCCAAGGAAAACACGTCTGGACCGAAATAGCGCGGATGAGCCGGAGAAAATAACAGTAATCCACTTATATATATTTTTTAAATTTCATTCTTGAGTACATTTGCTGATTGTATTTTTTACATACCGTTATTTGCGTTCCAATCTGACTTTTCCTGATCTGCCACGTGAATAGAATCTGCGATGTATTCTATTATTATATGTAGTATGACTAAAATAAAAAAAGGAATCTCTCTAATCGGCAGCCAACTACTTCATGGCATGAAATATTCACGTCAGTCCTCCGTCTTGACAACGGAATTCCCACTGACGGAATTCGCTGACATTTCTTGAGGCTGGTGAATGCTTCCCGTGTGTGGTTCAAAAATTCTGTCGCATCACAGTCTCTCGGCATACGGCCTTTCTTTGCATATTAATTATCAATATCCGACCTCGCACTTATGGACTGTATACTCTAGGGGCTATATTAAATGTTTAATGATTTGTTTGTTTGGCAAAACAATTACTAAGCAAGAAATAATGGGCCGTTTGGCCCATTATTTCCCACACTTCCCCTTCTCAACAAGCCGGGAACCGAGCGTCTGAGCCCCCGGCAAAGGGGAAAGTGTGTACCCAATTAACGCCTGGGTCGAGGCGCGGCTGGGATCGAACCCAGCCTCCCGGACGGCACGCGGACGCTCTGCCAACTAGGCCATTGTCCGCCGGTTGCATCGTTTCGGGCTAAAGGTCGGATATG
>CAJPEV010004765.1:0-19361 GCA_905338385.1 Darwinula stevensoni
AATGAAGCAAGCATTTATGGCAATCCAGCAACTGCACCTGGTGCTTTGGCTCCTGCAATGTTACAAGGTGGTAATCAACCTTTAAATGTTACACCACCATATTTAGTGATGAATTGGTGTATAGCTTGGCAAGGAATTTATCCTTCTAGACCATAATGTTCCTTTATCTAATTTTAACCACAATAATTAATTAATCATCTAAAAAAATAAAAAATGGATCCAATAATTGGTCAAATCATGATTTTCGCTGGCACTTTTGCACCTAGAGGATGGGCACTTTGTCAAGGTCAGTTAATGTCTATTGCACAAAATAATGCATTATTTGCAGTCCTAGGTACAACATATGGTGGCGATGGAATTTCAACATTTGCTTTACCTGATATGCAAGGTAGATCAAGTCTTAGTGCAGGTCAAGGTGGTGGTCTTCGTGCATATGCTTTGGGCGAAAAGGCTGGTACAAATTCTGTTTCTGTTGCAGTTGCAAATTTACCATCCGCACCAGTAATGCTCAAATGTTCAAATGCACCTGGAACAACATTCGAACCATCAGGACATGTACCAGCAAGTGCTGAAAATGCAAATGAAGCAAGTATTTATGGTAATCCTGCAACTTCACCTGGTGCCATGGCACCTGCAATGTTGCAAGGTGGTAACCAACCTTTAAATGTCACACCTCCATACTTAGTGATGAATTGGTGTATTGCCACAGAAGGAATATTCCCTTCAAGACCTTAAGTAAACATTGATATATTTAAAATGAACAAGAAGATTATGTAAAGCTTCTTGTTCATTTATAACTTTTAAAAAACACTACGTTCAATAAAACAGTGAACGCATTAATTTTTTAAACCTTTTAAATTTAGACAACCATGAAATATTTTAATTCTATCATCTTTATAGTATTCGCTACATTACCAAGTACTTTGTTTTGTCAATATTTTGAAGATTTTAATGTAGCGGAGAGAGGTGCATTAACAGTTACGCCATTTACTACTAACTTGACGGGTGTTAATTGGTCGGTAGCTTTGGGAACATTTGTTGGTGTGGTTTCAGGAACTCCAGATTATGCAAAAACTGTATCAGGAGCGCTAGAGTATCGCAATACTGATAAAGAAGTTTGTTTTACGACACCCGTCTTAGATATATCTACGCCAGCTGGACCAAGATCGTTTGCCATACCTTTTGAAGCTTTAGGATTTGATGATACAGATTTTATCCAAGTGGATTATCAAGTAAACGGCGGAACATGGGTAGCTTTACCCCATGTGGATGCAGATGCGATAAAAAATAGAAGTATGATCACTATTGGTGGTTAAATTCAAGTCTAATGAGTAAAAACATGATCCCATACCAAGAAGCTATAGATATTATTTGTCAGCGCACTCAGGCATTAACACCCAGCATTAAGCCCATTTCAGATACACTTGGACTTGTTCTTGCAGAAGATATATATTCGCCTATTGATATACCAGGATTTGATCAGTCTGCCATGGATGGATATGCTTTATGTCTAGGAAATGAGGCTGTAAAACCATCATATATTATTGGTGGTGAAGTTGCTGCGGGAGACGCTCCTGGTGATGTAATTGATACTAATATTGCCGTTAGAATATTCACCGGTGCTGCTGTGCCTAAGGGATTTGACACGGTTGTCATGCAAGAAAAGACCATGCTAGAAGATGGAAATCTTATCATAACTGACGATCATATAACATCAGGTCAAAATGTGCGTTTGCAAGGTGCTGAGATAAAATATGGAACATTAGCATTACCGAAAGGCAGCTTTCTGACACCTGCAAGTATAGGGTATTTAGCTGGTATGGGCATCCGTGAAGTATCTGTTTTTCCCAAACCAAAAGTAGCACTGATCATCACAGGGAATGAACTTAAACAACCTGGTGAACCGTTGGATGTTGGGCAAGTTTATGATGCAAATTCTTACACGCTCTCAGCTGCTTTACATCAAAAGGGGATATCGGATATTCAAGTAATTTGGGTCCGAGATGATCTTGACAGCCTTACAGAAGTGCTTAAAGTTGCAATAGAAAGCAGTGATTTGGTCTTATTGACGGGAGGGATTAGCGTAGGGAAATACGATTACGTCCTAGAAGCGACACAAAAAAATGAGGTGGATGTACAGTTTTATAAAGTCAAACAACGACCTGGAAAACCTATTTATTTTGGTACAAAAAACAAGACTTTGATCTTCGGGTTGCCTGGTAATCCTGCTTCTGTTTTGACTTGTTTTTATGTCTATGTTTCTTTGGTCATTGACTTACTTTCTAATCGTCAAAAAGATAATTGGACAAAGGCAACCTTAAGGGATGATTACGAAAAAAATAGTGGACTTACCCATTTTTTGAAAGGACATCATGCTGGTGGACGAGTAAAGTTTTTGGGTGGTCAAGAGTCTTTCAGATTGAGTTCGTTTGCTGAAGCCAATTGTCTTATTCGTATCGATGAATCAACGACAATTTTGGCAGCTGGATCAGAAGTTGATATTTTACTTATACCATCTTAAAAAGAAACTATGGAGGAGTTGATTTTTTATGGTTTATTATTTGTGGTGGCGTTACTTTATGCGTCTGTAGGTCATGGTGGTGCGAGTGGATATTTGGCATTGATGGCCATTTTTGGTTTGAGTGTAGATACGATGAAGTCTTCTGCTTTGATATTAAATTTGTTTGTTTCGCTTGTAGCATTTATACAGTTTTACAAAGGTGGTCATTTTCAATTTAAGTCATTTTTGCCGTTTGCATTAGCTTCTGTGCCATTGTCTTTTGTCGGTGGATTGGTCCATATTGATAGTCATATTTACAAGATATTATTGGGTGTTTTTTTGATGTTTGCGGTAATCAGGATGTTGTTTTTTGACAATTTAGAGAACAATAAAAATCCTTCGCCTTCGGTGGCGGTATCTTTATTGATAGGTGGAAGCATCGGTTTTTTATCAGGACTTTTGGGTATCGGAGGTGGCATTATTTTATCTCCTATTTTGATATTATTGTATAGTATGAATCAAAAACAAGCCGCTGCAATCAGTGCTGTTTTTATTTTTGTAAATTCATTTGCAGGGCTAAGTGGTCAGTTGGCCAAAGGCGTAAACATTGATCCCCAAATCTATTTTTTTGTAATCATCGCGTTTGTGGGAGGTACAGTTGGTTCGTATCTAGGCGCATCAAAATTGAACCATCGTGCATTAAAATATGTCTTAAGTCTTGTATTGTCAATTGCCATTTTTAAATTATTAAATCAATAGAGTTCACTCCGAAAACACAAAATGATTTATAATCAACCGTTTTTTACCCTGACCCTAAAGGGAAACGATTGATTATCAATGCAGTAGAAGTCAATGTTTTTCATTTTAATTGAACTAAGGACTTTTCGGAATAGACTCAATCAATAGAAGAATAAGTACCAAATCAAATTATATGAGGATAAAAATATTATTATTTGGACAATTGAAGGAAAGGTTGGATGCAGATTTTATTGAGATAGAAGGTGTAATGGATAGTGATATGTTGATGGCGAAATTAAAAAGTGAGTTTCCTGTATTATCTGATATATCTTTTAGATTAGCTGTAGATAAAAATTTAGTTTCAGAAAAGGTTGTTTTAAGTGAAAAATCGGAAGTAGCTTTGTTGCCGCCTTTTTCGGGAGGATAATGTTTAAGATGAAGTCGAATTTTTGCCACGACTTGTGACGCAAAAGCGTTAAAGGCACCAAGACACTAAATATATCTAAGGGTTACATTGTTGATATTTAATCATATCTGCATCCATTGAGCCTTTGAGTCTTAGTGGCAGATTATTTTTACTTACTAATAAGTTTACAAGTCCAGTAAAAAAAGTAATGGAGCGATATCAAAGACAAATTATACTATCACAATTTGGTCAGGAAGGCCAAGCTAAGCTTGCTGATGCTAAGGTATTGGTCGTAGGAGCTGGTGGTTTGGGTTGTCCTGTTTTGATGTATCTTGCTGCTGCTGGCGTGGGGCATTTGGGTATAGTGGATCAAGATGTAGTCAGTCTTTCTAATCTCCAAAGACAGGTTTTGTACAAAACAGAAGATGTGGGATTGCCCAAGGTAGAAAGGGCTAAAGAGTATCTTTTGGAAATGAATCCGGAGGTTAAAGTCACTTCATATTTTACTTATCTGACAACACAAAATGCACCGGAAATTATCAGTGAATACGACATCATTGTAGATTCTACAGATAACTTTCCGAGCAGATATCTTCTCAATGACGCTTGTGTGATTTTGGGTAAAGTATTGGTTTATGGTGCCGTATCTAATTTTGAAGGACAAGTGGCTGTTTTTAATGCTGACATAGGTAATGATAAAAGATCATCTAATTATAGAGATATTTTTCCCAATCCACCTATGGAAAGTGAAATAGGTAATTGTGCAGAAATTGGTGTGTTGGGTGTTTTGCCTGGCACGATAGGATGTATTCAAGCCAGTGAAGTCATAAAGCTGATAACAGGAATAGGAAAACCATTAGTCAATCAATTACAGACCGTCAATCTACTTACCAATCAATGGCAAACATTTACAATCCAAGCATCTCCAGAAACTCGGTCATTGATACCTAAGGATACAATCAGTTATAAAAATAAAGATTACAGCCTTACTTGTGGCCCACTTCAAAAAATGGAGATAGATGAAGCGGATTTTCAAGCTTATTTTGATAAAGAAGATGTGGTTTTTGTAGATGTGCGAGAAGCCTTTGAAAAACCATTTATCGATTTTTTTCATTATAAAAAATATCCACTTTCTACTTGGGAAAAAGAAGTCCCAAGTTTTCAAGAAGGTACGATCATCCTTTTTTGTCAGTCAGGTAAAAGAAGTTTAGAAGCAGCTAAGATACTTTCTCAAATATATAAAGACAAAGAAATTTATAGTTTAAAGAATGGTATCTTGTCTTGGCATAATAATCAGAAAATAATCTCAAATGAGCCATCCTAAAATTAAAAATATATTCATCCAAGGGCCTATTTCGCCATCGTTTATCATGGAAAGTATTCAGAAACATAGTACCAAAACTGATATCGGTGCCCATAATATATTTCTCGGACAGATACGTGCTGATGAAAAAGATGGACATCAAGTCACAGCCATTCAATATACTGCTTATGAGGAAATGGCCCTAGAAAAGATGTCAAACATTAGAGAAGATATCTTTGCCAAATATCCGCTTACTTGTTTGCATGTTTACCATAGCCTTGGTTTGGTGCCTACGGGTGAGATATGTTTGTTTATATTTACATCAGCGGCGCATAGGAAAGAAGCCATCGATGCTTGTGAAGAATTGGTAGAAAGGATAAAAGTCGAATTGCCGATATGGGGCGAAGAAATATTTGATAACGGATCTCAAACTTGGAAAATAAATAAATAATGGTTGACATCACACACAAAAATAATACACTACGTAAAGCCATTGCATCTGCGACCGTCACGGTCTCAAAACCGGAGACGATAGACATGATCATCAACAAATCGATACCCAAAGGAGATGTATTTGAGTTTTCAAGGGTAGCAGGACTATTTGCGGTTAAAAAAACTTCTGATGTTATTCCTGATTGTCATCCGTTGCCTGTAGAATATACCAATATCAGACACCATATAGAAGGACTGACCATCAAAATAGAAGTGGAAGTCCATACCATTTACAAAACAGGTGTGGAAGTGGAAGCGATGCATGGTGCTGCTATAACTGCACTGACCCTTTATGATATGCTTAAGCCAATAGACAAAGGCATCGAGATATCATCTATCAAACTAGAGTCAAAAACTGGTGGTAAATCTGATGCAAAAATCAATAGCGAAATGCCGCTCAATTGTGCAGTGATCGTTTGCTCGGATACTATTTCTGCTGGTCAAAATGTAGATGCTTCAGGAAAATATTTGGCTGGCAAACTAGAAGAGATGGGTTGTAACATGATGCATTTTGACATCATACCGGACGAGGCCGAACTCATAAGGGCATCGGCGCAGCATTTTAGCGATGTGGGTGCGGACTTATTGATTTTTGTAGGTGGTACAGGACTATCGCCAAGAGATGTGACACCACAAGCCGTAGCACCACTGATAGAAATAGATGTACCTGGTATCATGGAGCGATTACGCAGTTATGGACAAGATAGAATGCCTTATGCTATGTTTTCTCGTGGTATTTCAGGATTTATCAAAGATACCTTGGTAATCACGTTGCCGGGTTCACAAGGAGCTGTGAAAGATGCTGTTCAGGCGCTTTTCCCACATGTGTTTCATGTGTTTAAGGTGCGTGGTGGATACCGGCATGAGTGAGGGATGAAAAGGAAATTATGCTTGACCATTTATTCTGATTGGGTGAATTATAATGTTTCCATTTTCAACAAATCTAAATTGTTAAAATAATTCTACCATGCAATTGTAAATGAATTTTTACCTTTGCGCTTCATTTCTTTAAAACATCATCAAAATTCGTCACCATGGACACTATCATAGAGCATTTGATTCAAGAAGAGTTACAACGTCAGAGACAAGGTATTGAGTTGATTGCATCAGAAAATTTTACTTCTCAAGCTGTTATCAATGCCATGGGTAGTTGTCTTACCAATAAATATGCAGAAGGATACCCTGGCAAAAGGTATTATGGTGGCTGTGAAGTCGTGGACAAGATAGAACAAATCGCCATCGATCGACTTTGTGCGCTTTTCGGTGCGGAGTATGCCAATGTACAACCACACTCAGGTGCACAAGCCAATGCCGCCATATTTTTAGGCGTACTTCAGCCAGGAGATGCCATTTTAGGTTTTGACTTATCGCATGGTGGTCACTTATCTCATGGTTCGCCAGTGAATTATTCAGGTAAGGTATACCAAGCTAATTTTTATGGTGTAGAACAAGAAACTGGACGCATAGACATGGACAAAGTAGCTGCTAAAGCGCGCGAAGTCCAACCAAAACTCATCATCTGTGGTGCATCGGCATATTCTAGAGATTGGGATTATAAAAAATTTAGGGAGATTGCTGATGAGGTAGGTGCGCTTTTATTGGCAGATATTGCACATCCTGCGGGATTGATAGCGGCAGATTTGTTGACAGATCCGTTGCCACATTGCCATATTGTATCATCTACGACCCATAAGACATTGAGAGGACCTAGAGGAGGAATCATCATGCTCGGCAAAGATTTTGCAAATCCATGGGGAAGAACGACCAAAAAAGGAGATCCGATCATGATGTCAACGATATTGAATAGTGCCGTATTTCCTGGTATGCAAGGTGGCCCATTGGAACATGTCATTGCTGCTAAGGCTATTGCTTTTGGCGAAGCATCACAAGATAGTTTCAAAGAATATGGTAAACAAGTCATTGCCAATGCAAGTGTGATGGCAAAAGCATTTACAGATCGTGGTTACCAAATCATCTCAGGTGGGACGGACAATCACATGATGCTTATCGACCTAAGAGCCAAATCAGCAGATATCTCAGGAAAAGATGCCGAAAATGCGCTCGTTAAAGCAGATATCACCATCAATAAAAACATGGTACCATTCGACAGTAGGCCAGCATTGCACACGTCCGGCATTCGTGTAGGTACGGCAGCAGTGACTTCACGTGGATTTAAGGAAGCAGATTGTGAGCAAGTAGTAGATTGGATAGACGCAGCGATTATGAATAAGGACAATGAAAGCATGCTTACTGATATTCGTCATAAGGTGAATAGTTTTATGGCTAATTTTCCGCTATATGCATAGTTAAAATTACTTTTTATGATGGCTAGGAACTTTCTTGATTCTTTCAAATACTTTTTACTATTAATGTCACTAAAATAGAAACTAATAATACTTTTATCGTTTGGAAGTAAGCTAGTTTTCTTGACTTATTCTCTTAGTATTAAATAAACAAAGTCAAAACTCTGATGTTAGACAATCCTTCTATAATTAATAATAAAAGGTAAATGACGCTTGATTTTGTACCATTCGAAGATATAGATAAAAACAAATGGAATGGCAACATACATTATTCTCCAAATGGAAATATATATGGCTATCACTGGTATCTAAAGAGTGTGATAAAAGAATGGGATGCCATCATAGAAGGTGATTATCAATCTGTGATGCCGATTCCTAGACGAACTTTGACAGCTTTTGAGCAATCGCTTCTACCTTACTTGGGTCCTTACACCGTCAATGGATATTCTGCCCAACGTGCTCAATCATTTTATATGACATGGAAAGAACATTCCAAAAATAGTTATTATGCTTTTAATGATAGATTCGGAAAACTAATAGAAGTCGAGGATGAAAAACTCATAGTAAAGCATCGACATTATATAAATCTACAGCCTTCTTATGATCAGATAACGGAAAAATATCAAACGAAGGCACATCAGCTGCTCAATGACGCTACGCTTCAGACTTTTGTTTATGGGAGCGATATAAAACCAGAGACACTGATCGAAAATGAAAACCTAAATGAGGCTGAAAAAAGCATTTTGTATAGGATCATGTACAATGCCATACAGCGTAGTGTGGGTTGGAGTTTACAAGTAATCAATAAAGAAAGTGGTGCTGTGGCAAAGGCATTTTTCATTAGTGACAAAAGCGGTATTTACGAAATATTCTCATCACGTCAGAATGATGAAACTAATCATTTACTAATGTTAGATACTTTAATAAGGAGCAATGCAGGGAAACCTATGAAACTGTATACGCATCCGAATGGTGAACGAATCAATACACTTTTGGGTGGTGAAACCCTAGAAATTATGGTTGCGGAAACGTCAAAAAAACATTTTATGGCTGGAATAAAGTCATTTTTAGGACTTAAATCATAACAAATTGATAACCTTCTGAAAGCGCTAGAAATTGGTTAGTGTCAGATAATGTCAAAAATAAATTGGTCAAATTTTGATTTTAAGTGCCCATTTGTCAAAAAAATTGCACAAAAAAAACGTTCAATTAACAAATTTACTTCATGTATTAACAAGTGTTCTTTAATGAATTAATTAACATTCAAAAAGACTATATCTATGTAATCAATTGATAATCAGATATATGCAATAATTAAATATACCAAAAAAAACTTTAAAAATGTGGATAAAAACTTTTTTCAAAAAGATACCAGCCAATGATATTTATCTATATTTACACCGTAATTTAATCCTGTACTCAGTAAACATATATGGAAAACAAAATAAAACGAGATTCGGCCCTGATAAATTTAGTGTCTGAATTTGAGTGCAAATTTGAGCAAGGAGAGGTTGGTTACGTGGACGAAAAAGTGTTCCTCCAACTTTTAGAATATTATGAAGACGAGTATTTATTTGACAAAGCATTGGAAGTTGTAGATTATGCCATTGCTCAATATAAATACAGATCGGAATTTTACATCATTAAAGCTAGACTTCTTTTGTCCAAGACGAAGGTAAAAGATTGTCTAGCATTACTCGAGATTGCTGAAAATATTGCCCCATTCGAGAGAGAAATCTCCATCATCAGAGCAAGAGCACACGCCATAAATAAAGATTTTACGGCTGCACATAGTATATTAGATGATCTAAAACTCGGAGCCACCAAGAGTGATTCTGTAGATATACTCATCGCTGAGTCTTTTATATACGAACATATGAAAGACTACAATGCCATGTATGATGCGCTTTCTAATGCTGTCCTCATTGATACCAAAAATGAAGAAGCTATGGAACGTATTTGGATCAGTGCAGAGTTATCAAGAAGGTACGAAGATAGTGTACAGTTGCACCTGACGATCATAGACAAAGATCCTTACAATTACCAAGCGTGGTATAATCTAGGGCATGGCTACAATTGTATATGGGAATACGAAAAAGCGATAGACGCGCTTGAGTATTCATTTATCATCAATCCGGAGTTTGAAAGTGGATATCTAGATTGTGCAGACACTTGTCTTCAGATCAGAAATTACGAAAAAGCCCTTGAGATTTATATCGAAGCCAACAATAAGTTTGGTCCGAATAATGAATTGATGGTCAATATCGCACATTGTTATATCTATCTCAATAGAATAGGCATCGCTAAGCAGTGGTTACTCAAAGCTATCAAACTAGATGGATATAATGACGAAGCTTACTTCTTGCTAGGTGAGTGCTATTCTCGTGATCAAGTATGGTACAATGCGATCAACGCATACCACAAGGCTATAGAACTAGAAAACAGAAGAGAAGAGTATTATCTAGGTCTTGCAAAGGCTTACCTTGCGGTAGAAGATTATAACAAAGCGACAGTCAATTTCCAAATGGCCACGCAAACAGGCCCTGAAGATACATTGTATTGGAAAGAGTATATCTGTTTCTTGATCAAAATGGGATTGCACGACGAGGCCATCCAAGTGCTAGATGAAGCAGAAGACCATACATATGGTCCTGACTTGCTTTATTGTCGTGCGGTGACGGAGTACTTCCTAAAGAACAAGGTAGATTGTCTAGAATTGCTAGAAGAAGCATTGATGGAAGATTATGATCAGCACACCTTAATTTTTGAAATCGCACCGGAGTTAAAACTCGACAAAGAGATCAACTCTATGATAAAATATTTTGCAGACTAATCTCGGTCTGAACAAGAATTTTACTCTTTTAATAACCAAGACTGAAGGGCATTTCTTTTGCAAAGAAGAGTGCCCTTTTTGCGTTTATAGGAACTGATTCAAGAAAAATAAGTTCAAAACATATTAAAATTAATAATAATGTATTAATTTTGTGTTTTCAGAATTTTATCATATAAATTTGTTCTAAGATGAAGCCAGTTGTCACAGAAGATGCCACTCAAAAACTCAGAGATTTGATCGATGCCACCGAAAAAGAATTCAACCACGAATTGAAAATCACTCCTGGTGAGGCAAAACGTATCGAGTTGATCAGAAGGATGAAGGAAGATACCGACAAAAAGGAATATATGATCATGTTTAATGGATTGATCATCGGTCTTTTATTGACAGGTCTTGTGCATTTTTTTATATACAAATCTGTCTTTACATTGATAGGTGTTGTGATAGGATTGGTCTATTATCTTTTTACAAGACAAAAACTAAAAGTTGCTACCTACCAACTTGCAGAACATAAAAACAACTTTGACAAATACCTTTGGGAAGGTTATCACCTGAAGGAAATGAGATATTCCGCGGTAAAGCTTGCTTACTTTTTATTCTTCCCGCTTGTAGCTGTGTTTTTTACAGATATCATGTCTACACGTGCGGAAGGATTGTCTATATGGTTGAGCGTGTGCATTGCTGCAGGTATCAGTGCGATAGGATGGTTTATCTTTTTTGCAGATGACAAAAACATGTTGGAGACCATTGAGTCTGATCTGAACTCATTGCAATATTTGTAAGATTATAGCGTATTCGATACGGATTATTTGAGCGTATCCCCAAATTACACCTAGTTTAAAATTCCTTTTTTAACCCTGATCTTAAAGGGGACAAAATGAATTTTAAATTAATTTTTGTGTCAAAATGAGATACATCCTATTACTTCACCGTACGACCACTAGCCTTATTGGTGCTAACTTTGGTATTATTCTTTTTGTCCAAGTCTACCATCAGGTAAGCAAATGCGCTTTCATTAGTCGTTTTATAGACTTTATCTCCATATGTGACACTGCCATATCTTCTGTCCCAATCTTTTGCAAGCAAGACATATCTGCCATTAACCTTTTCTGAAGGGCCAAATACTAGGTATTTATTATCATCGGATGCATCAAAACCTACGGCATAATGATTTTTTGTAGGAGAAAATAGGAAAGCTCCTTTTGTTCCTTTTTTGATAATGACTTCTTCTACTTCTCGACCATCTACCATCTTTATTTTACCATTCGTAATGACCGACTCTCCACGACTGATATCTCGCCACAAGATGATATCATTAGAAAGATAAAATTGAATTTTGCGTAATTCACTGTCTGACCATCGGTTGTCATCGTGGATGTCTTTGGTGTAATATTTGAGCGTAGGTGCACACGATGCCAAGGTCGCTACGATAAATGCAAAAATTATTGTCCTCATGATTATTGGTTTTATTAATACGATATCAAAAAAACGTCTTTAAAACCAGATTGTACTCAACCTTAAGAAAGTTTAACATCTACATTAACCTTTTGATAAGACAAACCTACCTTTTCTGTGCAAAAAACTCAGTCATTAGGGCAGCACATTCATCATGTTTGATTCCGTATTCAAGTTTTGTTTTGGGATGTAGGAGTTCTTTGCCATAACGCATAAAACCACGTTTTTCGTCACTAGCGCCATATACCACGCGGTCTAGCTGCGCCCATGCAAGCGCACCTGCGCACATGATACAGGGTTCGAGTGTGACATAGAGTGTGCATTCATTCAGATATTTATTTCCAAGGTACGAGCTAGCAGCCGTGATGGCCATGATCTCTGCATGTGCTGTCACGTCATTTAGAATTTGGGTTTGATTATGAGCTCGTGCTATGATCTGTTTTTGGCAAACGACTACGGCTCCTACGGGTATTTCACCGGCATCTCTTGCTTTTTCGGCTTCACGGAGTGCTTGACCCATAAAATAGTCATCAGAATAAATGGACAACATTGGACTGATTTTAAAAATGAAAGTGCAAGAAAAGGAAAATATTTATGGATGGGAATAAAAAGGATGAAATACTTATAAAAGCTTTGATTCAAAAAGAAAAAACCCTCAGAAATTACTTCCTGAGGGTTTTATAGGTGCGTGAATGGGTTTTACTTTATTTTATTTCAGTTTAATGATTTTATGGGTAACTTGTACCCTGTCATTTTGTGAAATTTTTAGGATATAAAATCCATTATTAAGTGCATGTAGATCTACAATACCATCTGCGTTTACCATACCAGATATCAATGTTCTACCAGAAGCATCAGATACTTCGTAATTGGCATCAGTTGTAAGACCTACTATTTGGATATAGTCATAGAATGGATTTGGTTGTACCTTTAGATGTGAAAGTGGATTTTCGGCTATTCCGTTTATAATTTTTAGGTCCCAAAAAAGATTTACGTTTGCAGGGTCTACATCTCCACTTTGTTTTATTTGATTTGTAACTTCTTGATTTAGATCTATAACATCACTGATGATGGTGTTTTTGTTTGAAATATAAGTGAATTTTAAGAAATCTTCATTGTTTCTTAATGCTACGCCTTGTGGAGTGACATCTAAATCTATAGCCCAAGAAATCTGTATATTATCTTCCGTAATGATAACATTCTTTGTTTTGTCAAAACCAGGTAAAACGTCAGACTCCACATCTAGGATACTAATTCCTTTATCCTTAATACTAAAATCTAGTTTCACAGCAACTAAACTTTGATTTCGATCGCTACTAAATGATGTCTGGTAAGTTTCTCCTTTATTAAGTGCAATATCATCTGCTTTTAAGACTGTAAAAACGGGTGCATTATTACCCATATCTGTATTATAGCTACCATTCACATCTCCCATTTTAATACCTATAAATTCATTACTATAAATGAGATTGTTTGTGTTAATAAAATCTCGGTATGGAGTTACTAATCCATTAACAATTTGATGGTTTTTATCTAAGAACTTCCAAACAGGTGTATTGAAAGGCCAATTGTCTATTTCTCCGTCAATCATTTTTCTTATGTAAACCAAATCAAGTGTTGTTACTCCATTGACTCCATTTATATCTGCTGCAATCATTTGATAAGGATTTAACTCTCTAATAGATAAAACACCTTCATATACCATTACGAGGTCCATTATATCCACATTATTTCTTGCATTTCCCGTTTTTGATGGGCGAATGTTATAATTTTCTACAAAATCAAATGTAGTACATCCCGATTCATTTGTGTTACCCAATCCCATATTGACATTATCTATTGGCTCTTCATAATAAGTAAATGCACAGACTTGATTTACATTATCATAATTAAGTGTAATATTTTGTACATAAGTACGAGTAACCGATGACACCCAATTATGAACATTCCATGTACGTTGTATCAACTTTGTATCATCATCGATGGTTGTTACTACATCATAATATGTTACTTCGTATGCAGATGTGCAGTCTTCTACAAGTGTAGGCTCCACATCATTAGGATGAACATCAGGGTTTGTTCTTAAAGCATTCAGAGAGATGAGAGCGTTTTCAACAATTATATCAGCAGGCCATTCGATGGCGTCCATATCAGTATGGCCAGAAGTACAATCACCAAAAGGTGTATTCCATGGTAATGTATCACATATTTCTAACCCATTATAAAAGACATTGAATATTTGAGTATATTCGTAGGTATTATTATCCAACCAATTTAAAATTGTCCATGTTCTCACTATTTTTTTATTTTGTGATGTGGGAGAACCCAAAGAAAAAACTTGGTCCGAATAAGCTATGAAAAGTACGGAACAATCGAAATCTATAATTTGTGGTCTTACATTTTCAGCTGGAACACTATGTAGGCTTTCTAACTCTTCTGGTGATAGTTGATATGCACTAACAACATCGCATACATAAATATCAAATCCACATGGCCAATCAATGTTATCTTCATTTGTATATCCTGATGCACAATTACCAGGATCTCCGTTTGGACATAAAGTGTCACAAACTACAAATGGTAAGTCACAATCTTCGATTGGTTCTACATTTATGTGGCCCCAACAAGCATTTCCAGTAATTTCATCTGTTACTTGGTAAGTAATTATTTTACCAGCGTCATCCCAATCTACTTGAGGTGAAGGGTATTCCACACCGTTGTAAGATAATTTTACATTAAAAATGGAATTACAACTGTAATTTCCCTCAAGTACCATTTGTGGAGTGATAGTTATAGAAGATGTAGGGTTGACTTCAATTGGGACCTGACCATTACATACGAGTACGCCGTTCATATTTACATTTGTAGTTGTATAACTTACTTGGGTGGTTGCACTAGCTACATTTCCTCCCATGTCAGTTACGATTAGTCTTACTGTTGTCGGGTTTGGGCTATTGCAAGTGATTTCATTTGGTATTACTTGGAGTGATTGTATCTCACAATTGTCACCATAGGAACCCACTAGCTCTGGTGTAAGAATGTATGGATTTATTGAATTTAAGATAATTGAAAAATTGCTTTCCATAACAACATAAGGAGATAAATTGTCTTGCACTTCAACTTCACAAATACATTGATTGATTACATTGTCAGTGCCGGTGGCAGATAATTTCACAAGTTGGGTTGCACCCATGTCGTCACAAGTAAGTTCATGTCTATTGATTTCTAATGTATGATATCCTGTTGAAGAATTATCCACCTGACTTGGAGTTATGTAGTACTTGCCAAAAGCATTTAATGATACACTTAAGTTTTGCTTGCATCTTGCTAAAGCATTCGCACCGCTATGTGGAATAACTGTAAAATTTGACCAACAAGTATTTTGCGTTTCTTTGTTTGTTACGGTAGCAGTGTAAACCTCAGTACTTGAACTGAATTGTATGATATTGTTAGGTATAATGTTTTCATCAGTATCTTTTATCTCTAATGTGTAGTCATTATCGACAATATTATTGATGGCAATGAAATCTGATGGCAGCATTTTAATGCTACTGTTCATCTGTAAACTGAATTGTAAGTCTTCATAACACCATATCGGCTGTGCGAAAACAGTACTCATATTTGTTATGAAAAACAAAGTGAATACTAGTAATAATGGTTTAAAATGTTTCATGATAATTTGTTGTTTGTATGCTCTTTCACAAGCACGAATGAAATAATGTAAATGAGAAGGATAACATCTATTGCGCAATTGGATGATTTCTTTATGTTTTTTTTAAAAATTTATTCGGTATCCGAGATTCATTCTGTATGATGAAATGGATGTTTTTATATTCATACTACCTTCAGATCGCTCCATGGATCTCCAGTCGTATGCTAGTCCTGTGTACAAAGCTCCAAGTCTACTTACACTCCATTCCCAAGCGATCCCACCACTGTATCCAAATCTATTGGACCTATATGGATTATTGGCGAAATCATACTTCTGAAGCTGACCATTTGATGATAAAAATCCACCTTCAGAGCCTGTCCACACTTGAAAGATAGCGCCACCATCGATAAAAAACTCATGTTTGTGGGTATTGGCCAAAAGATATCTTATAGTGATAGGTACGTCAACACTATGATAATATGAGTGCCACTTGGATTTGATATTGGAAGTTATAGTTCCATTAACTGAACCTTGTACATTACTCGCAAAACCTGATTCGTTTATGATAATTTCGGTGATACCTTGACTTGTGGTTGATGTGTAATCAGTGAATACATTCTCCAATCGTGATGTGTACCTACTGTATCTCAATCCTGGCTGTAAGTACCATCTATGGCTTAGTTTTATGTCTGTCGATGTGCCCGCTGAGAGATATTCTAATGGCTGCTCGGCATGCAGAAATTGCGGATTTTCGCCGGATGCATTATTTTGAGTTGAGTGTTGGAGTGTGAAAAATCCTGCTCCGACTTGCAAGAGAATATTATAGTTTTTCTTACTCGCTACTTTAATATTTTCTGATGGGAATCTATTTTCTCTAAAGATTTGTGTACTAATTATTGGTAAGAAATGGGCAACATCATCTGTACGATTTTCATCTTCTGCAATTAGTACATCATTTGTGATATTGGGATGTACTTGTGAAGGTGTTGGCGTAATAAAAGTCGTCTTGTTATTATTTTCAATCTCTACATTTTTTGTTTCAAATGCAATATCCGATTTTTGCGTGTTTGGTGAAATGGTATTTTCAGATAGAATATTATTAGCTTGAGTGGTTAATTTTTTATTTTGGTTAATACGAATAGGAGCTTCATTTTTAATTATATTTTCGGCTTCAATAGCATTTTTTTGATTGTTCAGAGTTTGACTTCCTTTCTGATTTAGTGGCTGTGAAACTTCATTTTTTAGATTGGTCAATTCTGGTACATTGCTACTGCTTTTTGGTAATGAGTTATTGGAAACAACTTCATTTGGTTGAGTATTTGATGCCATAAAATTTGTTTTTTGGGTGTCAAACATAAACCATAAACCAAGACTTACCAAAGCAATACCTATGGTCCAAAACCATATAAATACTGGTCTTCTGCGTTTCTTTTGTGGCACATGTGGTTCTAGTTTGTCCCACAATTGCTCAAAGTCAACTGGCGTTTCGTGTTGCTCTGCTATTTGTCTGATATATTTATCTTGTTCCATATCAATGGGTCATTTGTACTTTATACTTTAATAATAAATCTCTCACCATTTTTTTTGCCCTTGTGAGTTGGGTTCTTGAAGTGCTTTCGCCGATGTCCATCATGGCTGCTATTTCTTGATGCGAATATCCTTCTATCACATAAAGATTAAATACCAATCTGTAAGGCAAAGGCAATTCTTCTATGATCTTCACGATACCTGATTCGTCATCAAGTGTAAAGGTTTCGTTGCTATCGGTGACATCATAATCAGTGATTTCTGAATCTATCATTAACTGCTTTTTGCGCAACTCTTTGAGGCACGTTGTAGCAGCTATTCTGAAAAGCCAAGACTTAAATGAACCTTTGGCTTCGTATTGTAAAATGTTGTTAAAGATTCTGATATAACTTTCTTGAAGCATGTCTTCTGCAAAATGTCGATCACCCATGTATCGTACACAAACAGACATCAACGCAGGAGAATAGACACGGACTAGCTCCTTAAAAGCCGCCTTGTCGTACGCTTTGCATTTTTGTATGATTTCTGTTTCTGTCATTTTATAGCACTTTACGCTTCTAAAACTCCTTTTTTATCTGAAATTCTCCTTCTACATTTTTGTATCCTGCTGTCAGTGGGGACAATGTTTTGACCCAAAACCGACCTTTGAAATATCCACGTATTAAATCGTCATTTTGGAAGTCGAAATGTGTTATTTCAAAATGTTCAAATCCACAACCTTGTGTCGATGTAGGACAAAATATTTCATATCCCTGACCTTCAAACGATTTTTCGCGGAGAAGGATATTGAGTCGGTTGTCTGCTTTTTTACCTACACCATCATCAGGGACAAAAATGGTCAGTACGACATTGGACTGTTCATCCTGTAAGTCTATAGACCATCTACCATCACTAAGATTCAGAAATCACTGATTATGATGTCACCGATAGCAAACCAAGTACCTGTCTGAATGACATCTTCTACGCGCCAAGTAACCATATTTCCTTCTTCATTTCCATCTATTGTTGATGTGCTTAGAGACACTTCATCATTTTCACACACCGGCAAAAGTACATCTGTGGACGATCCTTTGGCAAAATAGTAAGTAGTTTGGTCCGTGTGATTTTTTAGAATATAGTCCATGTTTAAGTCGCCATTACAATCTTTGACCTGACCTACGATTCTAGTAAAAAGGTGGCTACTATTGTCCAATGAAGTGGTTAAATTTTCAATAGGCGCGTTTTGTGTTTTAATATTGAAGGTTTCGACCGGCCCACATGAAGCCTTTACTTCTGCATTTATTTCAGTGTCTGCAGGTAAAAAGGCAAACCATTTACCTTGTGCTGATGTGAAAACACTTTGACGACTTTGTCCATCATGTAAGTTGATTCTGATATTTGAAATAGGTGTATTTTCTAATGCCAATTGGCCACTCACATAAATACCTGGTTTACTTTTTGCCATACAGTAATAGCCAGATTTCTGATATGTAAATGATTGGTTATTATCTTCTGTCACTGGAAGCCATATTGCTTTATCATAATCGAAAGACCAAATTTTTATGCCATTTTCTTGCAGATATTCAGATGTTATGCCAAGTTTTGTTTCAAGTGGTTGGCCATTTTCAGACGTTACATCTAGAAAAAAAACATCATACATTTCAAGGTATTTGTGCTCTCCATTAATATCTTTTCCCACACGATTTGCGGGTATTGCTGTGACGTGAACATCATTATTTAAATCAGGACTGAAGTGCGTGATATTGACCTTGGAGTTGTAGCTGTTTCCATTAAGACTATATGTATTTGGTTGTGTGGTTAAAGTTGTTTTTTCATTGATAGCTATGTTCATTTTTGTATCGTGTGCAAACTCAACTTTATTTCGATTTTCGAATACCGTTAAAACGGAATAATTTATATCATTCTCAATACCTGAGATGCTGAATGTTGATGTGGCACCTGATACAGGATTAATGGTCAGTTTCTCTCCATATTTATTTACTAGTTTGCCATCAAAAACAACAAACGATTGTGCCAAATCATTCTGTTGTTGTTGATTGTATGTCGCATCAAAATTTAGTAAGGCTTCTCCATTTTCGTTTATCACACGAACTGTCTGCGTCGTAGAGATGGTGACTCTTGGTGGATCATTTTGTTCAGTGCGAATGATTTC
>CAJPEV010004766.1:4826-19353 GCA_905338385.1 Darwinula stevensoni
AGTGTCACGAGCGAAGGCTATTTTCTGCACAAAGCGATTCGGACTCATCTCGTCCGGGATGGTTGGAAACGAACCCAATGCAGATGTGCTGATTGTTTCCCCGATCGAAATTGAATAATTAAAATACATGAAAACTGAGGTTCTGCCATATCTACAGTACTTTACCCATAATTTACGAGGCGAAACCCTTTCGTTATACCAAGTGTGAAAGGCCTGGGTGGCTCCAGATTTTTTCAAGAAGCGACAGTTTTTCCGGAAATCAGAGAAGGGGGAAGAAACGGATGTTGAAATGTTCTTGAAATTTTCCCAAATCTTCCAGACATGAAACTCAACGAGAAAAATGTTGAAACGGCATGAGGTAGGAAAGAACCACGTCGAACCCAATAAATGGAACTTCTACTCGAGCAGACGGTTACAAAACGTCCACCCCCCCCCGTGGATTTGGAACCAGGTGGATGCCGCCTAGGCGTTATTTCCACCTGTTGGAACGAAGTCCACCCGGGGGAAAATCCACCAGGAGGGAAAATCCACCTGGCTCGAAATACATTGGCGCGAATGGATAGGTGGATTTCCACCGGGGGGGACGTCCACCTGGTTGTTTGACAAGGTGAATAGGGGGTGGACGCCTTTTGCCATTTGATGAGTGAACCGAAGCGACTGCGATCACTCCGATCTGTTAAATCTGTGGTCAAAACACTGTAGCTTAAATCTAGTCACTAAAGAAAGCCCTAGTTGGCTTATTTTCCCTGATGGTGCGTTGTGGGAGGGATTTCAGGCCTGCTCCACGATCTGTTACGAAATAAATTTCCAAGGGGGTGTGCTGTTCCTTTTCCATATGGTCAACAATGTAATTCTAAAGGACCGGTAGGAAAACCTCATTTTTCCACCTACAATCCACTTCACTCGAATATCCTTTTCATCTCAAATAAATATCTCTAACTTGCAATAAAAAGCTTGATACCTTTTATACTTCCTCACTCGGTTTGATAAAGAAATCGCATGGTTGTTTAAAAATGCGGACTTTGCGATAGTTATGGGAGTGCATACTTGTAGTCTCGACCATTGAATGCGACCGATGCATCGTTGAGAATTCCTCCAAGCCTGTTTGGCGCCATAGACGAGTTCCGTGGTGGTCAACTCGTAGGTGCCTTTCTCCTGGACCTCTCTCTCTATCGCCGCCCAGCGTTCCGTGTGCGCCGCTGTTCCCAACCTGGCAGAGGAGAATGTTCCCGGATCACGTCATTACAACAATGAGTTAAGAGGCTTTCTCGGTTTCTGCCTTAGAAACTGAATTTGATAATAAATATTTTTATTTTTATTTTTAAAGCACTGAGATTTTATGGGCGTGTTGCTCACCTTCCGATGTTGGTGTAGAAGCAGTCGATGAAGTCCCTGGCAAGAAGAAGGACTTGTCCGGGCTCTCTCTGTCCGTGCTTGTGCTTTCGACCGGCCGTTGCCATGAGGGAACCCAAGCATGCCTTTCCCCCGCATTCCACCGTCTGTGAACAATCTCGATCTGTCAGAGAACGCTTCCCCGTGCTTTTAATCGCAGCCAGCGACAAATACCGCAAATTTATTCAAAGCATCGACTTAATAGATCGTAATTTGAGAAAGCTGACGCCAAGAGTGGAGAGGAATTGAGTACCTGGAGGAAACTGGCACATCATTAGTGCTAGAAAAAGAAAGGGTGGAAGAAGCGGTTGTCAGACAGTCTCATCGGTTGATTAACGTCAGGCATGATTCCTGAATGACAGAGTAGCTTCATTCCCTCTTTTATGACGATCCGTTTCGCATTTCCCCTAGATGAAACCAATTCCCCAGCGCAGGGAGATGAAACTTCATACATCAGGATCGGGTTTTTCAATTCACTTTTCCTTGAGCACAGATCATAGTGCGTTCGCATGCTGAGCTTTAACCTTTGACTAACCAGAACGTCTCCCAAACTGATAATTCCTGGCCAATGGTCGAGTCTTTTTTTTCGGAATCATTTCGGAAAAGGACAATATCACCTATGGGCTAAAAGGCCTTTGTCCTCTATTTCAATGGGATGGTCCCAGGCGCGACAGGGCCTGGGTACGCCATTTATTGCGGATTTTTATTTTATATTTATATAGTAATGTGTATAATACTAAACTTTTTTATGCATTATTTATTTGTACTGATATATATATTTATACCAACCTAACAATGGCTCCCAGGGATGGCTAATTTAAGTAGAGTGGTGGGATGCAGGCGAAGAAAGAGAGGAGGGGGGGGGGGACTCTTCTTCCCGGAATACAACACTGAGGCCTTTCTGTCTGTTACTCGAGGAGGTACGCAACTAATTGAAAGCAATCTCTCCAAGTGGTTCTTGCATTTTGTGGGCATGCCTCAACCGAGCTTCCAAGATTCGTCAGGACCACATCCCAGTTTATTATTGAAGACCTCTTTGTGCCGTGATTTGAATGTTTCATGTGGTGTTGCCGGTTTCTTTGAAGAAATTGGAAAAAAAAAGAGGGAGAATGAAAAGAGCTCTGTCCCCCCTCGGGAGTCCGAAGACTTCTTAAAACTACTTAGGACTAGAGAATATGATGAGGATCTCGCTCTCGTGGCCTCAGGCAGCTCTTACCAAGAAAATCCCTATCGAGTTGCATCGAAGTATCAGCCGGGATTATGATAATTATCCTCTTCTTGCCTCGTACGCAAAACCGACTTTTCTGCAGGAGACGCAATGATGGCGAAATAAGGACGCCGTCAGAATGCTGAAAATGAGGATTGCGTCCTCATTTCCACCATGAAGCCGGGATTTTAACCCTGGGGCGCCTATAAACAGCCCCGTCCTTATAATTAAATTCCGTAAATTCCATTTGCCTGCTGTGGTCCGGTATTCGAACTTCTGAGATGATGATTTTCCTTTTTTCATGTATTGTGAAGCAAAAATATTTCCCGTGGGTAGACTCCACCGAAACGGAGTTGCCGACATTCATCCAGGCACCTCGAGAAACAAAAGTGAACGCGACAAGAACGCATGGTTTCTAGGGTACTGAGTACTTTAAAAGTTTCACTGCTTTGACCCTAACTCTCTTCAAAGGGCAGAAAATTCCTTCTTCTGTTCTTAGATTTAACTCTTTTTGCACTCGCCCAGGCTAGGAAAACCTTTGCGAACCTGCGGACGAGGTTCGCGGGAACGGAGATGCCTTTTCCCGTGAAATATTATGGGGAGGAATGGGTGAAAAGAGATTGGAAAAAAATTAATGCAGGAGGTGGGGAAAGGGAAAGTGCAACGACAACAAACGGAATTTTTCAATGGAGGAAAATCTATATTTTAGGGCCTTTCCGTCATGTAGCAACAGCCGTATTATCTTTTCATTTTCCGACTATGATTGTCGCCCGAACCGTGAAGCCTGCAGCCCTATTCACTGAAGACTGATGAGAAGATGAATGGAACACGAACCCCGCAACCCTATTTTGCATGTCGTCGAGAGGTCGAGGCTCGATCCAATGATCCACCCGGTTCTCAGCTGTCATCTCGAATATGTTTCGTGAGGCACGATCATATGCATGCCTCTATCGTACTAGTACTGAAATACTCAAATTGTGCTTCATCACGCAAGATAATGAGAATGTCAAAAACTGAAATTGGTTTTGAAGAATCGAACGACTTGAGGAAAGCGAGAAGGTTGCCGGCGGCAGCGTCTACGCAGTTTAACCCCTTAACTGGGAGCTTTTGAACGCATATGTGCGGTGATTCCATTGAGAGAAGGCAGGTGCCAGACCGCACGTATGCGGCGAGTCCATTTAAGGGGTTGAGCAGGAATTTCTCGTGTTAAAAGTGGCTAAGCATACTTTCACTTCAGTTCCATTCCCTCCTCGCTTTCCACATCCGTGCATAGTGAAGTGGCATGATGATGGCAGGGGCTGATGGTCACGGAAACCGCATTCGATGAAATCTGAAAACTCCACCTCATCATCTTCATCTCCTCCGGACTTGCTAGTTGTAAGTAGAGGTGTGCGTAAGTACCGTTCCACGCGTCACTCACAACTTTTTAAAGTCATTACTCGTGCCTTGCTTCGCATTACTGTCGCCTCATGTTCCAAGGAAGAAAAAATATTTTTCCTACAAAGCTCGACGATGAATTTCATGTCACCGAAATGTCCAGCGTTCTGACAGGTCTTGGGCACATAATACCATTTTTGAAATAGTTGAAAAATTTTTAAATTGCCAGTAGATTCCGTTCCGTGCATCCACTGGTCTTTCTGCGGCTTCACAGACCGAGAAAACGGAAGAATTAATCATGGAATTTCATCGCGCGTGACATAGTCATATCTTGGAGAGTCCAATTTCGAAGTTCTTAAGCTCGTGAAACGTGGAACAATATCAAGAGTCCACGTCTTCCTCCGTATTCGCATGAACATCCCAGCGACTTCCTTCAAATCTTCCATTTCTATCGGGACTATTGATCGAAATCTCCGACATGGAGAAAGAATCCACCCGCAGGAATCTTCCTTTCCTCTAAAGAAACAAATATCAAATGCCTATCTGGTAATCGTCTGGAAAGATAGAGCAATTAAAATCATTAGGCGACTCGTGGAAGACCCTGTGTGAGAGGCGTGTGTGGGGCAACAAATCCACGTCCCTCGACTCCCCCCACGTTCTACCATCCTGAGGCACCCTCAAGGCACCCGATATCCATGAAAATGAAGGAGGCATGTCTCTTCCTGTCATGTATCTTGCGAGAGCAAATAAATAGTATATTCTCTTCCTCAAACCGACAGACACCTGCTCCTCCACAAATACAGACGGTCACCGTTCATACATAGAGTTCATAGAGTGCACAGCCAATGACGCACATACGAATGAGATGCATAAAAAAATGCAGGCCGCGCGTATTATTGCTGTCCCAGCTGGTCACCCATTCGTCTATTCTCCAACGTCGGTCTGCATGCCGAAGGTCTAATAAATTTTCTTAGTAGCCTTTAGGAATGCTCCTTAACTCCTTACACACTAATATCTCGAAGAGATTTGGACTTGTTCTCGCGACTTCCGTCCTACCTATCGGGATGAGGATGATCGCTAAGTAATGGTGGCGATTTCGTGCTCGGTCTTCGAAGGCTGAACACGAAATAGACAGGAATTCCATTTTCTTACCCTTACCCTTACCATCACAGAGAGGAAGAGAGGGAGGTGGTATTTATAAAATTTAATGAAAAAAAAAAAACAGGAATGATCCTAGGGATGAAAGCGTCATCTGTTTCAATCCCCTCTGTCTCTCATCTTCGCGACGACCCCTTGATTACCTCGGGGAAGAGGGCCGTCCCCTTCCGAACCATTCGTGGGAGTGGAGAGGCTAAAATTCCAATACATCAATTCCCCCCCCCCCCTCCTCATCCCCCCTCCCCCCCTGATCGTGACCTCATTTATATCAGCCACACTTCCCCCCGTCTGCGTTTGCATGCTTAAGACTTCATGGAACCGGTAATGAATAATAATGACTGGAGGAATGAGATATGAATGGGAGACCCTTACGACCTCAATGGATTACTCAAATGCCACAATGCTTATTTCAAACGAAATTTGAGCCAACATTTTCAGGGCCTGACCGAGGCATGAGTCTTCCGCCTTCATGTCTTCATCTTGCAAAATCCAACGAATGAGAATATTTTACTTCGTTTAATTTGTACTGGAGATGTCTTTAAGCTTTTCCTGTAGGTTAACGAGACTTTTGAGAAGGAAAAAGAAGAAAGTAGGAAAAATGAAACCAAGGGCGGAGACCCACCTCGTATCTCTTCATCGCCTAATTGTCTACATCTAATCGTTCTCGATGGGTGAAAATTGAATCAATTCCAGTTGAGGGATGAGGAAAAGAATGCGCTTAATGGTCAGACAGATCTAATGACGCTCCAGGATGTTCCCTCTCCCCAGAATTATAGGTTGCTTTTCAAAAAAGCTTTGAGAAACGGCTCTACTGCCCCAGAAATGCGAGTGGGAGGCGAGCCGAGGTCTTCGTGTCGGAGGTTCGAGTGCCGGGCTGGGATGCGAATACACATTTCCTCGCCATTTCGGCATTCCGAATCGAGGTTCCGCACTCGTATATCACGGTCTACTACTCCAAGGATTAACGATTTTGGTGAGAATCTACTCGTAGGCCTCGGTCTGAACCCGAGCAAAACGGTCCATCTATTTTTGTCTCGGTCAAATGTATGTTTATCCCTAAATTCGAGAATTCTGGTCCGCCTACGGTTGGCACCAGATGCGGCAATATCCCGTATGCACGATCGGATTCGGTGAGAGACTCGAACGTGCCTCGAGCTCCGATATCAGTTGTGTAAAGAACTTATTCCGCTCTGCATCGACGACGTAGCAATGCTTCGTGTATTGGAAAGGTCTCAGCCGTGCATAAAAATCATATCGCAGAAGAGAATTCCCTGGACAAAATTCGATTTGAACGCGCCCACCTATCCCCCCCCTTCCCTCCTCCCATCCTTTGCAGAAAAAGATTCCATTCCATTCGGCTCCCCTGTTCGATAATGGATGGCATGCTTCGTGAATGAAACTCCCTCATCGGGAAGGGGGAATGGACTCCCCAAAGTGATCCGAGACAGGTGGATTTCCAAATCTATCTTGATTTTGATAGATTTGTTGCTTTTGAAGAGCTTCTATGGGCGACAAAATCACAGAGCAAGTATAATTCATTTGAGATCCAATAAATTCGCATTTGATCCAATTGGGGCTTGGACTGATTGATTAGACACAACAACAAGTATGAGCAGAGGCGCTTCTCGCACATGTTAATGGCGTTCTCCTGTTTTCGCATGTTCCATTTCTTAAGGGGTGCACACAAAATCCCCCTATTCCCCCCCCACTGGCTTCTTTTATCCCTGAATCTGGCCTCCCTCTCCCAATTGTGGGTGGCAATCCATACCTTGGTCCAACCCTGACCGTATCTACCTCTATTTTTGGCATCTTTATTTGGAATCGAGGACTTTCAGTCTTCCTGACCCGACACATCGAAGGTTCCCCATAAAATTGACCGCGATATTGACACGTTATGGAAGCGCATTTGGATTTGTGCGTAGTCGAAATGCAACGAAATGAAAAGCATGTTGTACGGCTGTGAGAAATGACTCCTGAATCTCGGTTCTCCCATGTAATATGTTTTTCTGAAGTCTAGCAGGCAACTTACCACTTTCACTTGATTTTAGCTTTGGGTGACTGTTCAACTCGAATTACCATGCCGTATTCAAAATGCATACTTTCAAGTTTAACCTGGAAGCATATTTAAAAAAAAAAAGTCATTGGGCAGTTGAATCTCACTTGAGGCTTAACAATTTAGTTGGTTCCTTCTCGTTCTGCTGTGCGCGCTCAAATTATCGATACCCGTAATGTTCCTAAACGCCTGAACGATATCGGATGATGAATTTCCTTTCCAGCGAATGGAGTCCCATTGTGTCTACGCTCCGCTTGAATGCATTCCCCGTACCTCCCTTATCTTTTTTATTAGCCTGTGTCCATACCATCTCCACGAGCCCTAACGAGCACGGACACCCTCTGGTAAAGCAAGATCCAAGTCACGGAGTAACGTGAGGTCTCGATGCTCTCGACTATCCCGGCGGGAAGAAGGAATTGCATTCCGTCACAGAAGACGGGACACGGGGAGACACTCGCAGAGGAAATCGCCAGTCCAGCCACCTCTGCCACGAGAACCTTATCTGCAAGCAGAGGCCTTCATTCCTACTTAAATATTCCCTGTGGCCTTGCAAAATAAAATATTTTTCGCGCAACTGTCATTTACCTACAGGCTGACACGGGTAAGGAGTTATATCCAAGGCTCGTCTTACAAATTCTCGTTAACGACTCTGTTACGGTACTGGCTTACACATGCCAACTCTAAATATCCCTAACTCCTGGTTCCCCGGAATTTTTGGATTCATTCGTTGGGTTTTTTCATCCATCCATACGACGATCCCCGACTAGGTCGAGACAAGGAGTACGTTAGAGTATCGTCATGGGCTTAACCTTGGAGAGTTCACCCCTTCCACCCCTTCGAGTCGCGCGCCCAGCCTTGGAGGGTTCAACCCATTCATCCCTCCATATCATGTTAATCGAGCCAAGGTATACCCCTTTAAATAGGCCGTTGTTCCTCCATTCGGAGTCGTGCACGCTGGAGCTTTAGAGTCGTCCTGCCTCTTCCTAGAGGACAACCGCCTGTACTGACACCATGACGCCGTGAGGCTCTATTTCCTTGCTGGACCTCGTTTGTGGCTCTGCCCTATCTCTGCTTGGATTTGTGGCTCTTTGGGCCCAGCATCTTGAATAATCTTGTCATTACGGTGTTTTCGTTTGGTACCCCGTCACTTTCACATCCCACCCAATTACGTGAGTCGTAGAAAGGCCTCCTGTACACGCTGCCATCGCAACGCTCCCGATCACGCGACTCGGGTACGTTCAAGACGACGATAGTGATGGCTAAGCGTTATTATAAAACAGCCCTTTTACTTAGAAGGCTTCCTTGAAGAAAGCAGAAGACATACGGGATGTCGATCAATGATACGAAAAATACGATCCTCTCTCCTCAGAGTAATTCTTTTCATCGACCAGGATAAAACGGTTCTGCATCTGAAGTGATCTCCTCTTCCACATTCTTCTCATTACTTACTAATTAACGTCGTTATTAATTGTCTGTCTTTTGGATATGGCACGGTGCTTTATATCTTTTCGCGATTACCAATTGATTCGAGAATTGCTTATGTTAAATTCTCATCGCGTTGAATTATTTCGCTCGAGTTCTTATTCGGTGTCCTAAATCGTATCAAATTCTTACCCCCCTGCTTGTACACGATTGAACCGAAACAATGCGGTCGACAGCTTATCTGTTCCTTGTCTTTATCTGTCCCATTTTCAGGGAAATGAAATACGACAGTGGGATTCGAGTTTCATTGATGATCATCTGCATGTGAATGAGGTGTACGCAGTGCCGCTCGTTCATCGCCCTTCGCCTGTTGCATGCGTGATCCACGGATTTATATCATTCGGCTGCCAAAGTTTCTATCGTTTTCGCTTCGACTGGCTTTCGATGTTGGTAACCCGCAACAGATGAGACGGCCGATCGGTTTGGCGGTTATGGTCCTCTGGACCGTATGTTCGAAAAACCTCCGTCGAGTTATCGAGAAAAGGCAGCGCAACAAGTCTGTGAATGAGCTTCAATTACTGCTTCCCGTCTGAATAGAGCACGATGAGTGGATTCACTCCGACAATACACGGCTTCCATCTCTTCTGCTGGTTCTTACCGTTTCCACTGTCGGATACGGAGTAATTTGTGATGCCTTCAATGGAGACTAAGAAATCGCCCATTTATTTCCACAAATCGAGTTTGGAATACTTCAGGACGACAAGGAATAAAAAATGGCACCTAACTTCGACCGGAGGCTATCCGTTAGATTGGATTTTCGATCGAGGGGTTAAAAGTGCTCGGTAAATCCAAGGAATCTACAGTAATAAAAATTAAATTGAATTAAGGGGCACCAAATTTCATAGTCCCCTTTGCCCACTATGATTTTAATACAATAAGTGTTTTTTTTTAGATGCAGAGACAATTTTAAAAAATTAAGATTTGAATTAATGTCCGACTCCCTCTAAATGGGGGCTTGGATGGCTGAGAGGGCTGAAGAGGCTGAGGGATCCCAACCAAGAAGTGGATGGCGTCAAGGTTTTCGGGTGAACTGTTCATAGTCTTGATGCTAGGGTCTCGTAGACAAAACACTTGACGGAGAACATGGCGTTTCTATGGATGGCTGAGAAATGTTGACTCGAGGTTTAAAAGAGGAAATATATATATTTAAAATCACTTAAAGATTTAAATTTGGGATTTGAGATTTAAAAAATTGTAAAAAAAAAACTCGTGAGAATATCTGTCGAATGAGTAATTAACACGGGATTACCTTTACAATTCTAAGAAAAACCTTGTTTGTCCAAAGTAAATCAAGAAAAATTGGCGGTGCACCTAGTATAGTATGAATCTATAATTGTAGGTTATCACCATGTACTACCAAGTTTGCTGTTGTCGCAAGTGCTGTCAGGCAATTTGTTAACCATGCGGGTGACATGTTGAGTCCAGTTCTCCCGTACGCTTTACGAGTCTGAAGATGACGCCTTATCCGCACCAACAACATGCGTGTAGCTCTAAAATTCACGGAAGAGATCACGGGAATCCTGTGAATATCGTCTATTTAGATTTCGCGAAGGCCTTCGATACCATTGCCAACAAGAAATTGTAGGTTAAATTAGAGGCACTTGGGATTAGGATTAAGACGTGCGAATGGATCAGCAACTGGTTGTCAGACAGACAATAACCAATGATGGTGAATGGAAAAGTGTTGGCGGAAGTCGGGTGAGCGAGCAGATCGGTCCCTCGGAGCTCGGTCCTCCGCTTCGCCTTCTGGTCAACATAAACGATTTAGATCAAGGCCTGGCGGGTGAGATCGGCGAATTCGTCAACGACACCAAAATAGGTGGAATCTGACGGAGGAATCTGCAAGCAATGTGATTGGTCGATGCTAGAATTAGGGCCCGCCTACATCGCAGCAACATCGCAGGACCCCCGCACACGGAGCAATAGTTGAGCGACGGCAATATTTATCGCAGGAAAAATGAGCAGGGAGCAATATCCTGCGACGGTCGTGCGATGGTCGCACGACCATCGCAGCACCGGGCAAACGGAGCAATATTGTGAGGAGCGACGATCGCCCGAAGGTCGCACGGCAAAAATCGCCTCGTGTGCGGCGGGCTTAAGCTGGAGAAGGCAAACGAAGAGAGAGACGCCGGAATCCCAGCTTCACGAGGAACTCAAGTTCTCGCACGCGATGGGAATAGTAGCTAAATGTAATAGGATAGGCACAATCCAGCATTCCATTGCCATTAACAGATCGGGGATTATTCTTCCGTTTTATGCAGCACTGGTTAGACTCAATTTAGAGCATAAGGTTTAGTTCTGGAAATTTGCGAATGAAGAGGGTTTAGAGGCGAGCTTTGATAACGATAAAAAGACTAGGGGTGGATATTTGAACAGAGCAATATCCGATAATGCAGCTTTATTTCAGAGAAAATGCATTATACGAGGTAAATCCGGTAAATAAAGCTGCATTATCGGATAGTGCTCTGTTCAAATATCCACCATAAGACTTTCAAAAGAAGCGTCTAAAAAATGTTGGGACTCTTTTCGAGAGAGGGAAGGTTAACGAGGGGGACCTCATCTGGGCTCTCAAGATTCCCTTATATTAATATTCTCTAAGACGCCGATTCCCTCAAAGGGAATCTGTAACGTGGAGTGTGGACAGCAGGACGAGGAAACCGGTTCAACTTGCGAAAACCCTAGACGAGACTCAGGTTTGCAGAATAATTACATGCTTGGAATGAGTTAAGTGATGACGTAGTGACTGCCCTGTCCCGTGACTAGCTCTAAGGTTAGATGGCCTCATGAACAAAACGAAAAAGTGAGCTATTTATCTGTAAGCGACTCGGCGGTAGGATAATAGTAGATAGTATTAGGATATGCTCCCATTATACGTAATATAATCGTTATATTATCGTATGCATTATCATTCTAATATAATAATAATATTATTATATTATCGTACATAAACGCGGAACCTTGACGCGAGATGTTATAGTGGACAAAATTCAGGTGCGTATTCTGTCAACTCCTTTTTTGTTACTGAGCATGGGATTTTCTTAGAACATGGACAATTTGACTCATGGATTCAGGAAACGCTCGAAAGGAAGATGAAAGTGAAGAATAAATTCAAGAGCGACATTTTTCCAGATCCACCTACGATGAGAATCTACTCCTCCTTTCGTGAGTTCATGGCCCTTCGGTTGGGTGCCATTCAATCATAGTAGAAAGAAGAAAAAACTTGGAAGAAAAAAGGCAAATTATCGCAAACAAAGGTCGATCCAGAGCTGGAGGGTGCACAAGAGAGGAAAATGACCCGAGGTCTCCCTGACTTCATATCCGATGCTGGCTGCATTTTTCAGAGGGATGAGATAGGGGAGCCAGTGCTGTCCTAACATAAGGATAGAGACGAAGTCCGCCACGTTTATGGGTTCCTTGTGAAATATGGATGACGCCTTCCTCTTTATGGGTGACGAGGGAATTCTCCGTGACCGGTACTAGTGTAACCGATTTCTGGGTTAACCATAAATTACAAGGTTTCCATCATGCCTATACACGACAATTATGGATATCCATGTTACCCCTTGTTCGCACGACAAACATAAAGTTACCTATACTGGGTACTCGCTTCTTGAGAGTTACATTATTACACAAGGGTTACACAAGGATTTTGAGATACCTTGAATCCCGTTTGCCTCCGATTTAGTTTCGTCTCTTGTGAGGACCCCTATCAAAAGCCTTAACAGAGTCTAAATATACGATGTCGATGGGATTCCCTCGATCCATCGAATGCATTACCCGATCGCAAAGAAATTCTGGCAAATTAGTAAGAGAAGATGTAATTCTCCTCTCAGCCTTACTGTAATCCCTAACGAACGAGTTCCCCTTTGGAAATCCTCTGATTGATCCCTTGTCGTGCTTTCCATCAACTTCTCCTCTTCCTTAAAATCGGAACAACACTCGCTCATTGGTATTTAAAATGTAAAATACAATATTATTCTCAACTGCAGCGCCACCTCTTCTCTTAGAATACGAGCAGGAATGACCCACATTCGTTGTGCCGGCAAATGAAAGGAGCAGCAAATCCACAATAACAGGAGGGAAAAATAGACGACTCTAGCCACTTCCATGAGCTGGCGGCAAAAAGAATACGTCGCAGGAGATATACGAGGGTGGTTCAATGCTGAAATCAATTGCATCAACTGCACCTTCTATCCTAGAAAATCAATAGGGTAGAAAAGTGCCTGAGGGCCTAATATGACAGATAGACAGATCAATCACATTGAGGATTGGGGCAATCCTCAATGTGATTTGTCAAGACTGGAAACCCTTGCGCATGCGCAATTGAGTGAGAAGAACATGGCGTCCCGTGGTATATCCTCTGGCGTTAAACAGCATTGTTTAATAAAATTTCACGTGAAAGAGAATGTGAAGGAGGCTGATACTTTCTGAAGATTACAAGCACAGTTCAGGGAAGACTATCTAGAAAGGAGAAGTGTATTTGATCGTGTAAGAAATTTCAAGCCGGCCAAGAAACCTTGACAATCCCTTAAGCGTGTCCATTCGTTTTCTAAACTTTTGTGCCTCCTGTGAACCTCCGGCAAATTTAACAATTTCTTCTGGAGAATCGCCGCGTTACCGTGCAAGATTTTGCAGCGGAACTTAACATCAACATTGGGAGTGTCGAAAACATTATCCACACTCACTTAAAGTTCAAAGAGGTTACTGCGAGATAGGTGCCAAGAGAACTGACATTCGACCAGAAGGCTAACCGAGTGACCGCCGCGTCGGACCGTCTCAACCGCTACGACGAAAGAGGACAACATCCTCAACAGCATTTTGACGAAGGATGAAATGTGGATCAATCACTTAACGCCGTTATGAGAAAGCTCATGCATGCGATGGCGACATTCCGCATCGCCTCGGTCGAAGAAATTCAGGGTGATGACATAGTGGTGAAGTGGCTGCGCACTCGACCACAAACATTCAAATGCCTCTGGCATTCAGGTGTTGCCACAGCGATGTGACGAGTACGTCCGTGTAGGAGGGGAATACCTCGAGAAGGAGGCGTAGTTTTATTAAAATGTGTCATAGATTTTCTGGAATGAAAAGTGCAGTTAAGTATTGAACTACCCTCGTAAATATCAGCGGTCTGCCATTTAGCTTCTCCAGTGAGTCTCAAAGCTTCAGTGGCGAGATAAATGAAAGCAACAATCGCTAAGGTAGAAAGCAATGTTGGATAATTGCATCATCTGATCGTGGGAGTATATCGAAAAGTTTTTGAGCCAGCAATATTCGCCCAATCGCTGGGATTCCCATAATGAAATGAGTCCCGCAACAAGGAACTGGAAGATTTTTCCTGCCTGTTTTTCTCACCCATTGGACGAGACGAGGCTTCTATTAAGAGAAAGCAATGCCTCAGAAAAATCGTCAGAATGTACCCTTGCGCTTTACTCCGATGGAACGAGAACTAGGAACGTTTGCCTTTCTGATCCAAGTGAAGGAATCTTCTAGTATTCTCGTTTCGAATATCCGAAGGAGTATATCGATTGGCGACGCAAGAATCTTCTTAGACCTGTTCTTTCCCATTTTTTTCCGCATAGAGCCGATATCCGAGAGGTCTTAGACACAGTTAGGGTGCCTTCACACCGGATCAGTCTAGTCTAGTCTAGTCCAGTCCAGTCAAGGTTAGTCATGGTTCAATCACGTCTAGTCAAAGCAAGTCATGCTTCAGTCAAGTCACTTTAGTCACGATCAGTCATGCATTCACCATTACCAACGGATACCTCTACATCGAATCAGTCAAGTCTAGTCACGTTTAGTCATTGGTCAGTCCAGTCCCTTCAGTCAAGCTCGGTCAGGTGATTACGCACGCACAA
>CAJPEV010004767.1:0-10716 GCA_905338385.1 Darwinula stevensoni
GGAGCCTCATTTCAAGACTTGACGTTAGTTATCATGCACCATGAGCGAAATGGGCACTTGAGCAGTGCCATATGAACCATTGTGTGTATTCAGATCAGTCCCACAAAATCCCAATGGGGGGGGGGGTGTGAACTCATCGCGAAAACAATGTATTGCGCCCTCTCCCTCATTGTAGGTATTCCTGTTCTCTCAGACGTGGGATTTTCGTGATCGTCCGAAAACTCCTCCTTTCGGTTTGATCGGATCCAAACGAAATGAGTATCAATCGAATTCAGAAATTGAAACAGATATCAAAGCTTGAAACCTCGGAAAGTTGAACATTTCTTTTCGTCACGTTCGGACTAATTTTTAGGAGCAACAACTGAATTTCAGTTGAAAAGGTCGAAGTAGTTGAGTGACTCAAGTGTTTGTGAGCTTGGTTCCTGTGACTGGAAACTCGGGTACCTAACCAACCAAATGCAACCCCCATGAGGATCAAATTAAACCGAGCACTTGTGTCTTATGTAGGAAGAAGCGTTTACTGCGAAGGATGGTGTCTCGTTACGATGGATCACCAGCGTTCTTAGAATGGGACGGATTCCCATAAGAGCCAAGATACTGCAAGTGCAACAGAGTGAAAAATCGAGGACATAACTTTGTCTCCTAGGCGGATATGAGAATTTCACTTTCCTCGATGCGTCCTGTCATCTTGTCGTCGCACGTAGAAACATGAAAGACATGAAAGACCCTCCCTGGTGCGGGGCGCGAGACATCGAGAATCTCCACATTATTCTTCTTCACGAGCTCTTCGATCACAGTCACAAACATCTCTACGCTCGTTAGGAGCTCCATCCCGTAGAGACTCCTCTTCGAATCAATCTCCTTGAAGGCGAAGATCTCCTGTTACGAGATCATTCTCTCCTCAGACCTCGTGGGAAGCACAATTCCAACACGTTTCGTCTTCACTCTCGACATCTTCAGCTGCCCGACGATCCCGTTCACCCCCTCGCGTCCTTTCCTCACATCGATTCGCCCGCGTTCTGCATCGGGAATGCAAAGAACCCTTCCGCCTCCTCTCTCAGCTCCGAATCTCCTGATTTTGATGTCTGTACCTAATGCTCGCAGCCATTCCATACCAAATACAGGGTGGGCCAAAAAAAAGTTATAATTTATGGTAAGTTGTCAATAAGATTGTATGCAACCGATTTTGATTACATATGGTATACAAATAGGATGACTCAATTAGAGTTTGTGTGCCAAGTTTAAAATAAAAATTCCAAAAACTGTGAGATTGGCATTTAATTTACATTTCATTACCGAAAAAGTAAGTGTTCAGTTTTTCTTTCAGCTTAAAATTCTCACAACTGACAGAAACAAACGAGCAAACAAACAGAACAAAAACAGATGCACAAATACCAAACATGAAATCACACGATTTGGTTTAGGGGCGTACATTTCAACTGAAAAGGTGCTCAATGTGCTCTCCATTCAGTTGAACGCAAGCCTGTAGTCTGGGCCACCACAGATCAATGGCTCGGTCAATAAACCTTTGAGGCAGTGCCTCCCAATCTTCCTTTGTAGTATCATGCAGGGATGGAAGGTCAATGAATTCGGACGTCCATTTCATCCAGGCCTCAGGGTTAATCAATATTTTAGACAGCACATTTTGTCGTTGGTCATCAGAAAATAATTACAACTCCTATACTTTTAAAGCCAGATGGCTGAAATTTGGTATACAAATTCCAATTGTGTCACCCTATAAGCCTACCAATTTTGATCAAAATCGACTTCCTACAAAGAGATTGATGACTCTTCAAAAATGATAGCTTTGTTTTTTTTTTGGCCCACCATGTAGGTCCGAATCTTAACAATCCACTCCACCGCCAATTATTAATAGGGTCTACACATCTCTTTTGCCCTTTAATATCTGCACTGACCGTTCTGCACTCATTCTGCACTCATTCCCTGCAGTTACAATATCTCAGTCATAATCACCCAGGACAGGTGACTATGTAAACGGTAAATGGGTGATCACAACGGAAAAATGCTCGTATCTTTAAATATATATATACTGCATACACTTCAACCAACTCAACTAACAGAAACTTAACAAAAACTAGGGCATTATAAAGGTTCATGATCTCAACGAGTTTCACATGAGAACAAAAGGACTTCATTATATTTTCAAAATATATTCCAGTATTCTTCCTAAAGCCAAGAATTCGTTAACTTCACAGAAGTCGATTTTTATGATGCATCTACGCCAGGGGTGTCAAACGTACGGCCCGCGGAGGTGGTTCATCCGACCCGCCGTCTCTTCTTGAAATTTTTGCTCGGATTGACTGTCAGCAAAAATTTCGACGAAAAATTATGGGTGCGGCCCGCATGCATCTGCAGGGTAAGAAATGCGGCCCACCGACCGATTTGAGTTTGACACCCCTGATCTACGCAATCATCACAACGGTTATTTCAACAATCATCTGGACGATGGTCTTGAGATCATAATTTTTTAACGCACTATATGTCATTTCAAGAAGAGGGCAAGTAAATAAGCACTTTCGTGCTGAGAAATTGGGTTACTTCCAGGTGGGCAGAGTCCAACCCTCCACGAGCTTCCTTTGAGTGTACCATTACAAATGATTTAGGCTTAAATGTCAAGCTGTCTCCTTTGATGCTGCCATTATGAACAAAACAAGTGAAAAAGGTCTACGTTTTATATGAATGGTTGAAGAGGAGGTGGAACGTTGGATTGAACAGAATCGAGATCGCATTCTAATGACACTGATCATGCGGGGGGTGTCTCACCGTCTTACTGTGTTCGTCTGCAGTCTGCAGCTTCCGAGTTCATAAAATTATTTTACGATAAATTTGTGAGGAAACCGCCGCCTCTACCCCCACCCTACTGTCCTGGATTTTGTCTTTGTAATACTCCGTCTCTTGCTATACCTGTCTCTTTTTTTTTATTCGGTTTCGGCGTTGTTCTTGTTTCTAGTTCTTTGATATTTCTTGTTGGCACAGACCCAGGTATGTATTGAATATCTTGTCGAACCACTTCCTCGCCGATGCATTCCGATGCATTCCCGTCGGTCAAGTTCCGGTTTATTCCGTGGTGATTCCATTCGATGTTGTACATCGAACGGAATCACCACGATTAATGATGTCGATGTCAATCTAATCCTGCGTCAATTTTCTTTCAGTTCATCACTGCTCTGTGGTGACAGCGTTCTTGTCCATGTCATTCTGGTCACTCTTGTTCTCTCGGCGTTATTCTCTAAGTACTTACGATACGTCACTATTCTTATCGGGGTTATTCCTACGTATCCATCACACTCTGGGGATTCCCCCTCCACGTCGGTGCCCGCACGCAGAAACAAATGCCTGACTTTATCGGTTTCGTTCCTGACTTTATAGGAGGGGTGTCAAACTGGCGGCCCGCGGGCCGGATCCGGCCCGCCAGTCCATTTTGTCCGGCCCGCGAAGTCCTCTTCAACAGTTGGTTACGAAAACGAACTGCAAATTTCAGCCTGTTTGTATTAAAGATAAGCTGTTACATTTTTGTTGTGGCCCCTAATCACCACTGAAGGCTTCCATCCGGCCCCCAATCTAATCGAGTTTGACACCCCTGTAAATTTATCGGATCGTTCTTTCGTGACCACCAGAGAAACGATTCTCTCTGAAACTCAAAACCATTGAGATTTTGCATTTGTAGATTTTGAAGGTATCCTTGCTTTGGTGCATCTCTTTCTTTCTGCAGCTTCTTTTGTCATGCCGATAGTCACAACTATTATTCGACCACAATTGCAAAATCTATATGTTTGGATGTGAAGAAGATATATTCTTCTACGAATGACGGTATGTTAGTCACTTCATCATGATGGCCAAGGCCCATAGACAGTGAAGGAAGAAAGTGGGAATGTGTGGGAACGGCATTTCTACGAGCTTTCCGAGGGGGAGTGGGAACCCATACTTCTTGCAGGAATTTATAGAGAGGAGTTGAACGCGTTATTCCCTCGTTTCTCCGGGTCCCATATATTTACAGGTCGCCTTCATTTCTGTCATAACGGAAGAAATAATGATAATCTACTCCTTGGGCTTTACCTAAGGAAAGTGATCGTAAGATATTGTGAGAATCGATGGATAGCATCGTATTCTAGAAGGAGAAAAAAAGCCATTAGTGTAATTGAAATGGCCTTGTATCATGCCCAATCTTCCTGTGCAGTGCCACTAGAACACCAGTGAAACAGTCGTTTCATTTTGTTCTCAGTAGTTCCTGCATTGATCTACAAGAACGTTTATGCACTATGAAGCTATCGTGGGGCTGAGCCGTCATGTGATGCAAAAAAATCAGTCTGGTGTTTGTTTTTTTCACGAGTCTGAAACCTACCTCAGATTTGGCCCTTTGCCTCACAGGAGGATTGTTATTTTCGAATCAAGGTTGTCAGTAAAATAAGCACACTTTGCTCTCTTGAAATATGAATGATCATTCCGCGTAAAAACTTAAATGATTATTTCGCTAATTGGTTAGCTATGACGTGTGGAATGACCTTGCAGTCACAGTATGTGTTCGGTGTGCCGTGTGTGCCTTAGTCATAATCACTCAGAACAGTAGACGCTTACAGTACACGCACGTTGTTTCAGGGAGTTTTTTTTATTTATACAGATTTTCATCTGAAACTCTTATAATCTATTCATTCCATCATCATCCATCTCATCAATCATGCCCAACATCGTATACTTGACAGTTATGAGCTTGCCTGTTTTAGGGCCGACGGGACCATTCGGGAGCCACAGTCCCCCTGCCAACCGAGCCACTCTCCCGCACCAAACAGTGACTAATTCAGGTAACCTTCGAGGTCTCAAGGTAGTGGCTGGAACATCAAAACCCGCCCATATCGATTTCTCGATTAGAGTGCACATCCTACCCTCCCCAGCTGCAAGGTGCGCTGAAAAAGTAGTGAGCATTATGGCACAGCTTCATCTTTTCAGGGACAGCACCGTAATGCCGTGTATTTTAATACTGCGTTTCCTCTGAATCAATGTGAAATTTCAACTTTTTATCTAAAAATACAAAGATATTATAACCTCATTAATTTTTTGAAGAATTTTCAAAGTAGAGTTGGTTGAGTCAACTGATTGGATATGGCTCCTTTTCAAGATAGAACAAGAAAGGTCTGTTTCAGAGTAAAATTTGATCAGTGAAATTGCTGCATCCGTTAAGAAATTGTGGTTGTTGGAAGGACAGGTCATCCTCAAGTTTCTTCAAACGCTTATCATTGTTAGCAGTGCTATCGCCTTAATGGAAACAATAATAATTTGGAATAAATTAGGCGAATTTGCCATGTTTAATCAACTGATTTAACCGACTCTGCTAAAAAGTCTTAAAACTAATGACGTTAGAGATAACGCTAAAATTTCCTCAGGAGTAGAAGAAACATAACTATTAAAGTACTCAGCATGCTACTTCTGGAAAGGTGAAGAAGCTGTGCTGCAGTAATCAAAACTTTTTGATTGCCCTTTGTAATATCAAACTACCCTCTCAAGAGAGGATTTTAGGATTGAGCATGTCAGTCAAATGCCTTGGATTTATTCCTTTTTGTTATGTTCATATTGGCATTTAACCTCTCATCAACGGAGGACCAGCCGCTTAGTCTTCACCAAGCTCATTCCACCCATAAATTGCGTGATGTGTACAAAAAGTTATTGTGTAACTTGAGTCTTATTTGAGGTTTACGTACTGTTTATGTAACTGGTACCCCCTCGTTCTGCTATTACTATCATGACCGAAGAACCTATCTCTCTGCGTGTTATCAAAGAAATTCCGGTACCTCGATTAGAGCTTCCCTCGTATCGCTGACACTGATGAACTCGTATTAGCCGTATTACGATCTTCTAATGGTAAAGTCTTCTGAGGTCTCTCGATGTCTCGATGATTCCTTGGAAACGTTGCCAGATTTCCTTCGGGCTAGAGGGGAAGATTGGAAACGGAGGAAGAATGGGAGGAGAGCCAGATTCTCATTTCTCCCAGTCGATGAGTACGACCACCAGTGAAAGACGTTACAAGTCCCCTTGGGTTGCTAGGATAAGCGCGAACAAAGAAACGCCGAAATGGAATACTGCAGATCGGAATAATGCCGAAATTACATTGACTGGAACAATGGCGAACTGGAATGCCGAAAAGGCATACTCTGGATCAAAGGCGACTAGAATGCCAAACCGGAAGAAAACCGAATTGAAATAGGAGTGGGAAATATATATAATGTATGTGAAATGGCAAAAAGTCAAAGTCGGCATAATACCATTTGCAACAGCGCCGACCCCAGTAACATCGATAAAGGGTCCCAGATGAGGGCTAATTAGTTCCCAATGTGTAGAAGAGATGTCGCATGCATCCCAAATATATTTCTGTCTCTTTCTGGCTCCAGAACCTTAATGACCGCGTTATTCGGTTGGAAGTTAAGAAAAAAAACCGCGCACATTAACTTCCCTTCTTTCCATCATTAGTTTATCATTGTGTCATGCTCGTGCAATCGTTTCATTTGGAAAATCCGCTTTGAAATTGACTTCGAGGTTTTGTAGATGTGCTAAATGTACTGTACAATCTCCAAGAATATTTTCAAGGATATTCACTGAGCCAAAGTGACATCCTCGCGAAAGGATGGAAGGAAACAAAAAACTTTATTTTGTTGCAGATGATTTTGACACGCCTTCCAAATTAATAACTGATGAATCAATAGGTATCGATACGGAGAAGTTTCTCTTTTTTTTATTTTCCTCATTTCTGTTGGAGGAAAAGTCAAGTCGTTCCACAAGGACCGGAGTTCACAGTTCATTTGCCATTTTCGATTTATAGACCTTGCTTTAGCGGAACTAATTTTAAAAGTTGGGCATCTTTTTATGTCATACACTGTGTATGACTCACAGAGCATTCAGCTGAATATACAAAGAAGTCCGTCATGGGTGCACCCATTATCGAAAGTTGTTCCTGGCTTGGTTTTGACTAAGCGAGAGGTGTCTACTAAAATGGTGCTTAAAGCTTGCCATAATGAAAAGCCTCTCTCCCACACGTCAGCAACATTAATTATTACAGTGCAGAGACTGCAGTTGTCGTGCAGTTACATGGCGATCTGACGCAGATGTCTGGTCCTGTCAGTTCTCTTTATCGGCAACGATCAAGGCCTTCGTGTGAAAGACGTTTACAACGTGCTGGAATGAATGAAGCTATGCGGCAGAGAAGGTGAAGGAATTTCAAATCACCGGCCGTGACTTGGATGGAAGGATGGGATAGAACGGGAGGACAGACAAATCTAATTGGCGCAGCACACCTCTTTGTTCTTCGCTGAGGGCCATGAATTCATGGTTCGAAAACTGCGGAATCGAGCGATCGCGCCTTCCGTATTGCTGAGAGGATTGGAGCCACACATCATCTTTCAAAGGCAAGAAATGGCCTAGTTCTGGGAAATCGCAATGTAAAACTCTCAGTGCATCACGTGGAGCAGCAGTTTTCAACATTTTGGTAAAATATCGGAGGCACCCTTGCACATCCACGAATCTCCGCGCACAATAATAATAATAAACCTCACCAGGGCTTTTCGTGGCTTCATTCACGAAAAGGTTTTTTTGTCACTTTACAAAACCATCCTTTCACGAGAATTAATTCTAACTCTTCAAAAAAAATTTATTTGAATTTAAATGCGATACCTATCCCTGCCTCGGGTTGCCCAGAAAATGAGGGTACAACTCAAAATTTGAAGTGACGTCACTCAGGCCATATGCAATACTTAGACGGGACCTAAATTTTTATTTTATACATATCTGGTAGCAAAAGCAATATGGATCATTGCAACAATAACATTGAACTTTTTCCATTCTTCCTTGATGGATATTCTCTCAATAAAAGTGTACCCCAGGAGCCAGGAGTACGCAAAACGAGTCAACTTAGATTTTAAAAATAAGACTCATTGCGTACTCCTGGTATCCATTTTTATTATGAGAGTAGGCTGAAGTGGTATTGTAGCCTCCTGGCTTAGCTTTCTTACTCAGCGACTCAGCGACCCTTCTTACGACTCTAAACAAATTCTCTGAATACCCACGGCACCCTTGCCAGTGTCTCGCGGTACAGTGGTTGAGAACCGCTGTCGTGGAGCATTCCACAATTTTTTCTGCTCACATGCACCAGCTAGAAAGAGTGCTTGATGAGAACAAAAGAATAGAAAGAAATTCCCTAGTGTATTCCTCGGTCCCCTTCTGCTGCGGCGGGAGAAATCCTTTTCTTTCTCTCTATCTCGCCCTCTTCAACCGTGCTAGTAGGCTATTGATTGGATCGAAGATACGATCCGCAGATAGCCCGAAAGAGACGCTGCAACATTTTTACGGAATAGTATTTACTTGTTGACGCATACGAAACAATGCCGTCCTCTAGAAGAGTAATTGGCAGCCTGGAGCAGGCCTGGATGGACCCACCCTATCGTCCAGCCGATCTGGCGCCATAAATTTTTAATTAGTCCACAATTAACCGAAGTGAGATCCTCCCTCATGCAAACACCCTAGTCACATCTAGCACATAAAATGACTCCCCCTCTCCCCTCTCCCTATCGAACGTATTTACGCAGCGTCGAATCTCCGCATTTCAAGCTTCTCAATATTATCTCAGAGCTCGAGACTCTATTTGCCATATCCTTATCAGTTATCAACCTTGATTTCACGCAGGGATTTCAGGTTCCCAGCAGGAATATACCCATTGTAGATTCTTTGTGAAACGAAGACTTGCGGTCCCTGCGAGCGTGGCATCATCGGGCACAGACTTCGTCACATCGGGAGCAAGTTCGATTGGCGACGAGAAGCACGATTTGATGACTACGAGCATCATACGTTCCAGGCATTCTAGGGCTACGCCCTCTCCGAGGTAACGCATAGAATAGATTGCAGGATGGTGAAATCTGGGAGCTAACACCGGGGTCATCCATCTGGAAGTTTATGCTGTTCTGTGAAAGGTCGTTCGTGCAACGTCGTCCGTGCAACGTCGTCGATCCGTCTAATGTACGATGATTTGATTGAACCTCCTTAAAAAATAGGAAAAGGCTGTTTGTACCAGGTTAAGGCAAAAATAAGACCAACGACTTTGATCTTTCCGCTCTCTCTTGAGATTTTCTCAAGAAACTTACACTGTTCAACGATGGACATATTTCCAGCAGATCTTCGACATTTCACCCAAATTCGTTGTCCCGAGTCAAGGATTCGAGCAAATCTTGAAAATAAATTTGGATATTGATTTTGGACAGGAACTCGGATCGGTGATGGAGTGGACTTCATGCCCGAGTACTTCGGTTGCAAGCCAAGTCCAACTTCTCTTCCATTGAATATCATTCTTCGAAATGATCTTTTCTTGGAGATTAATACTATTATCATTATTTAGCTAATGACGGATGAGTCGGCAAGCATCAATACCAGAATTCCCTCGAGTTTATTCGAATTTGCCCCGGTTTACGTAGGAGAACGAGGCAGGCGGAATCCAGTCACTCTGAAGGAACAAAAGTACCCTGTCCTTTTTCAATTTCCGATTAACTTTGAAGATGTGTATATGACTTTGCATCGGCGAAACCAATTATGATTAAATTTTAGAAATATGTTGGGAACATTTTGATTTATGCACGAGGCAAGTTTCATAGATAAAAAAAAGCTCTAACGAGAAGAGATGCATTCGAGTAATTAAAGGTATTTGACTTTCTTACACCATATTCTGTTGTCCCGTCCTGTCTGCGTGTCTGTTCCCACTGTCTTGTCCATTCTACTAACTAAAACATATTCAACTGTAAAAATGTGCGTATTATAGACACGCACAAGATACAGGCTACGTTCGTTTTTTAGCGAAGCTTGTATTAAAAACTATAAGCAAAATTTTAACTGCGCATCTATAATTGCATTTGAAAATTGTTCAGAACTTGCATGAAAAGTTCGCCGGGCTTTCTGGGGCTGTGACTAATGGGCATGCGCTATCCCCAACCAGGACAATGCCTTCGAGATGACCTATTCCAATCTTTCGGTTAGTAACTCAAAAGAAGGTCGCACGCGCTCTTAAGGCCGATGCTCACTGACTGCGAACTGCTACCGCAAAGCCGCACTGCGACCGTCTGCGGAGTTCGCAGTCATTTCTTGACTGCGACCGTGCGAGAAGCATCTCCCACACTGGTCGCAGACCTCCCAAGCGAAATCCAATATGGCTGTGCACAATTTGAAAGCTCGTGCTGCAACACTAGATTTTTTATAGCTCCAGGGAGGGAAAGCTCTTTACAGTGGTAGGTACGTCCTGTACACAGATCCCGTCATCGAATGGGAGAATTCGCGACTGTAGTGGAAAATATTATCAGTGTTTTTCTCCTATGTCCATGGGAATGTCTCCTGAGCTGTTCAAGATTCTTCTTGGTCTGCTGGAGGGGTATCCGGACAAAATGGCCCCGGACAAAAGGGCCCCGGACTTTATGGCCCCGAATAATATCTTCCTAGGACAAAATGGCCCCGGACATTTTGACCCCTAATGAGATATAGGACAAAATGGTCCCTCCGGTAAAAATATACGATTACAGCTCATCAAGAGTTAACGACAATTTTAATAATTGCGTCACCTACTTATGACTACGTTCTAAAATTAAGTTCTTTATTATCTTGAAGCTTGAATGCATTGGGGGCTAAGATTCAAGATGTTTATATTCATCATATCTTAATATGCTATAGCAGTACTAA
>CAJPEV010004768.1:0-19352 GCA_905338385.1 Darwinula stevensoni
ATAGGATCATATTAAGGATATATTAATATAATGTAAAAAAAGAAAAACTAAAATAAATTTTCAAAATGTTCTCCCATTGAATCAATACAGATTTGAAGGCAACATTTGAAGTGTTGATGAACCCAATTAAGAAAATTGACATTTCCAAAATTATCTTAATATATCCTATCTTTCCAGACTTTATGGCCACCCTGTAGGTTTTTATGCATAAACTCCTGGTGTAGAGAGAGCAACAGATACCCAACAAGTACTTTTCTTGCAAGATACTTAATAGTCACTGAATTCCACATCCTTCCAGGGATTGTTTTTTTTTTTTTTTACAGTTAATTCATATAATATTGATATTTGCATCATAATTTCTCAAAAGTTCCACTAATCATCTGATTATTTTTCTCTCAGAATGCACAGGTATCCCATCCTTAACTCCTTTGTATGTGAGCTGAGTTTGAGGAAATCCTACAAAGCCAAAACACTCCACAACCTCTGACAAACATGCCAGTTCAAATCAGGCAGACAGGGTAACTAGAGCCTCACTCGCAAACATAGGTGCCCTTGGGTATGGCCTCCAGGGTCTTCACACCCCAGCCCTTGGATCCAGTTTTGTACAGCTCCATCTGAATCATGATTCCCCTTTGGAACACTCGATTTCTACACAGCTTCACATGACACTGACAGGCTCGGTTGCACTCAAACAGGAGGGGAGGATCTGTAAAGGACCAAAACATAAAATTGAAATTTACACAATACAGAGGACATGTTATGTATGGGTATTAGCTAATGAAGCACACAGCAAATGGAACCTACCTGCATAGTTAAAATCAGGCAGCAAACGTCCTTCATCATCATACCAACAGCGTATAGAGAATGCTGCACACTGACACTCGGCACTGCTGCAGTCCCCATCGCAACTGCAAAACTGGTACCATTCCACTCTCTTGTGAGAAATGAACAGCCTTGAGGGTTCATCTTCAGATTAGAACCAGCACACTCACGATCTGGATGGATGATATGGTGCGATTCACATGGATGCTAGGCGTTTCCAGATTCTCTGTCATGTACTTGTAATCCTTCGGCAGGGGCTCATCGTCGACCTCGTTCACACACTGGACCGGGATGCGTTCCTTACCACGACTGATATCACTGCAACAGGATGATCCAGGTGATCTCAATATCTGGGGGAAAAAGAAGGCAGTAAACATGGCAAAAGCAGAACTAACTTAGATAGGATGCGGTACTCCAGTCTCCTATTATTCCCTTGCCCCATGTTCCTCAGCTTTCTCAGTTCTTGATTGAGATAGAGAAGCTGGTATGTCTGAGATGTGGGAGGCAAGTAAGAGGCACAATCTAGAGGCAACTGTCCGTCCTTGTTGCGGACATCCAAGCGTGCGTCTTTCAAGAGGAGCAGGAGGACGCAATCGGGGTGGTCTCTTCGGGCTGCTATGTGACTGAAGAAGACGATTGAGAAAGCAGGTGTCTCATTAGACATCAAGAGTGACAACAGACTCAGCACTCTTCCTTGGGGAAAAGGTAGAAGGTGCAACTCACACAGGTGTATCTCCATGAAGGTTGGGGAGATTCGGGAAGCAACCCATCCGGAGACATATGGATGCAATGTCAGTAGAACCAGAGTAGGCAGCCCAATGAAGAGCAGTGTTCCCTTCCATGTCACATATTTGAGGGTCTGCTCCCTGTTGCAATAAGAACCTGCACAGCGAAAAAAAATGACACCATGTGTTATATGCCAATTCCAATAACTATAGAAGCCTAAATGCTGGGCTATCAATAAACCATGAGGTCACCTGGTGACTTTACGATGCTTGTTCTCGGCTGACCAAACCAGAGGAGTCCATCCTCCATAATCCTGATTGTTGATTAGGGACCGTGGATCTGAGCAAAGATTCAGGAGCAGGTAACATGCTTCAAGGTGTCCACTACGTGCTGCCAGATGCAGAGCAGTCATTCCATCTTCTCCCTGGTTGAGGAAACCATTCAAGGACTTTCATGGCATACAAGGGCAAGAAGAATGGGGACTAAAATGGGGATCGCTCTGCTCCTACCCTCAAGTACACCGATGCACCGGCGCAGAGAAGGTATCGGATGCAAGAAGCATGGTTGAGATCAGCTGCTAGCATGAGGGGAGTCTGCATGTGTTCATCCCTTGCATCCAGCAATGCCCCTGCCTGGTGCAAGAGGGCAACTGTGACCACTCTCCCAGCTTTCACAGCTCCATGTAGTGGAGTCTTTTGCTGTGCCTTTTCACATTTTTCAATTCTTCCATCCAAATTCATGCCTTGAGCTGAAAAACAATCAGTTGTGGGGTGAGGATTGTCGTACTGATGTGCAATGGACTCGTGTGCATGGAATGCTACTGGAATTTCAAAAACATGTTTCACCTAACAATCACTTTTGCACAAAAAAAAAATAAAAACTCTATTATGATTTGCAATATCCACCAACCACATCCTTCATATGAAGGTGTAGCTGTTGCACCTGTGTGAAGGATACTTACTTGGATGATTGAGCATATCAATCATGGATCAGCATAAGAAAAATCCAAAGCAAAAATGAGGTAAACAATACTCTAATTTTCACTTACATATGCAATAAAGAAGCTTCTCATTCTCTCCATCAGATGCGAATTGGTACAGGTCAGGTGACTCCAACCTAAGATGATCACAAATTCATTGAATCATGAGTTAAATCACTTCATCAGTCGGGACATATTGAACTCGGTGAGAATCTTTTCCTCCTTGTTAAAGCATATTGATAAAAAAAAAAGGGTCCAACAGCAGTGGTAAAAGTCTATTAGTGAGGTGAGACATCTTCACCTGAATTGATAGGCAAAAAAGGCGAGGCAAACTCACTTCATTTCTTTGTATGACTGAGTTTTAAGTGCCTCAATCAGCTTTTTCAGGTCTTCAGCTGCAGAAGGGTCATCAGGTCCCCAAGGAATGTTATCCAGAGAAATCTTAATCCCCTGCTCTGGAATGGAGTATGCCACTCCATGCTCGTTCACCGGAATGACAGGCCAAGAGGGAAGATCTTTGGGATGACCCTCTTTCTTCTCTCCCTTCACAAATGTCATAGGTCCCCAGTTCCTGAGAGGAAAGTAAAACATGGAAAGCCCAAAATTGCTTATCTGACTCTAGACCCAATACCTATGAACTTCAAGGTCTTCTAGTAGACTCACCTAATTTTAGGAGGAGCTTGCTGTGGATAGAAAACCAGATTTCGCAAAGTGCGTAGCTCCAGACGCACGCCCTTCACGGTCTCTGTCTCCCCACAGTGAAGACAATAAAAGGGCTCCTCTTGGTCCTTCCTCTCTATGGTTCCTCCACATTCTTTGTGAAAAAAGTGCATTTCCTTTCCAGTACCATTTTCCTTTTCACACTTCCAAAAGTGTCCCTGTGGATGAAAGATGGGAGGCATTCAAGAGAACTGCAGCAATCTTGAAGATATCATCTCCTGATGGAAACAGCAGTATTCAAAATTTTATGAAAAGGCTGACCTGAGTACAAAAAAGTCCACACGACGGACAGCACTGATGCAGATGTAATCTTCGGCGATGCACTTCACAGAAGGTGAGATAGGGAATTCGAGAATGAGGTCTGAGTAGCTCCGGATTCTTCACAACATTCCGACACCCAACGATCTTGTCGTCCAGGGAATCCCTAGCACTGCAGAAGATGGTCTGCCCAGATTTGCTCTCCTCAGAGTAGGCCATCAGGTGCTCCTTCCCTGCACAGCAGCACTTCTGGTCCTTGCCCCAGATCTGCAATGTATCACTCTTCTTCAAGAAGGAAGAACAAGAGTGCAACACAGCTTCAAACAACAAGACCAAAAAAAAAGCTAATCCTGGAAGAAAAATACATCACTTCAAAGAAGTGAAGTGGAAATATCATTTCAAGACCAATATATCACTTGAAACTTGGTCTGAACAGCAGAATAATACAATATAATATGATAAAATATAATATAAAAAATATAAAGCATCTGCCTGCCCAATTCTTAATGCTTAGGCATATTAAATGGGGATCCTTTCATTCTGAATCTGATTACCATGATAGATCATTGCATGTGAGATCAATCTAAGACTGAACTTATATCGGAGGATACAGCTCTAATTTTCTTTTAAACCTTTCACAATCACAGCTCAGTTATTTGTGGTTGCAACATGGCTGCCCAAAAAACTACTAGAGCAGTCAAGCCAATGTAAGCAGTCTTATTTTTTCTCAAATCATTTTGTGCAAAATGAAAAAAAATTGAAATCCACTCATCCATAGCTGAGAACTTCTTTTTTGTATTACACTGTAAAAGCACAACCTGGCAGTTCTGGTAATCTTAAATTTAAAAATTTGACCTTGAAAAGGGTTAATAAAAGAGTCAACTTCAGTTATAAAGCAGACTTTCCAAGTATTGGAATCAAACTTGGAACTACTGTCAGCTCATTTTTATTAAAGTATGCAGCTCAGCTAAATTTCAGATCACAGTTATTGCATCTTTATTTCAAAGTCTGAAACATACTTCAAGGCTTGAAATTCAATTTTCTTTGAAAATTTCCATTTTGTCTGACACAGTTGAAATATGTAGGGTTCCAGGCTATTATTTTAGGGCAGGATTTGGTCATTGGCTGATTGTACTCATGCTGATGGAATTTTTGAAAATGCAGGCCACTGCCATAGAAAACTAAATCATCTCCAAGATAAATATAAACTTTCTGCCTTGGGAGGATGAGAACACATCCTTGGAAGAAAGAGGTGAAGTCTGGCTTAGGTACTAGCCACCTAATTTAATTTATACACATATTTGTTCCTCTCTCTCTCTTATTTTTTATTTTTTGACATCAAAACTATCAGGGCAGAAACTTACCTGATGGACAATGATGCTAATGATCACCATCTACGAATATGTACCATACCTGCAGTCAATGCATTGACTGCATTGGCATATCCATACTTCTGCCTTTTGCATCAAACTCTACTGCCTCCATTAAAATGTTCTTGCAAGATAAGTAATTTCACTAAATTGATCATTCTTACCTTTGACAAGGGTAAAGCTTGGCTGGTCATTCCAATGTTAATTCGTCTGCTGATGACCTCAGAATTCCCGTGTTCACTCTCCACCACTTGGCCAACAACAGATTCATCTGCATCTTCACATTCTTCATCAATTTCTCCATATTCTTCCTCCTCATTTTCTTCATCTACTTCTTCCTCATCTTCTACTGACTTTTCAGAGACATCATCTTCTTCATCTTCCTCTTCTAGGTCATTTTTTGTTTCCTCTCCTTCCAGGTCTTCAACTACTCCCTCCAAATCTTCATGTTCATCACCTTTTTCATCCTCAAGTCCATCTTCTGGGGGTTCCTCCAGAACTTCTACACTCTCTCCCATCTCTTCTTGAAGATCTCCTACAAAAAAGATGGTGATGCATCACATATCATACCGAACTATTCAAATCTGGGTTTACTTTTGAGATATTTTATGCCATACCTTCTTCAATCCCAATTGCTTCTGGGTGCAGGTCCACTTCATTCGTGACATCATGGTCCTCACTATCACTTGACTGAGTTTGCACTTCCAGCATTTCATGGTCCATAGTAGCTTCTTGCTGTAAATCGCGTGGATCCTCTGAACCATTGGCACTGACAGAGGTAGCTTCATCATCCTGTCCTGGTGTATTAGATTCATCATCCAGTACTGGTGTGGCATCACCCTGGACATGCAGCACGGCCGGAGAGGACCCTCCTGAGCCCCGAGAATGAGAATCTTTTGTTGAGCGTCTCGATTTCTTTCTTGGGTGGAAGTCATAAGTGAGACCCTTGTAGGGCTTGCTCCTTCTCTTCCCTGACTTCATTCCACTGGTGGAATTGCGTGATGTGGCATCTCTCTCACTCGATCTGTGTCCTGAGTCTCGATCGCCATCAAGGTCTCCCTCCTTTTCTGTCGATGCACACTTTTTCAAGCCTTGGCTAAATTTTTTCCTCATTTGCTCTAATATCTCTGTTTTCACAGCTCCCAGGGATCCAGAGGGGCTAGCCATCGAACCCAGAAAAAAACAAGATGTGCCTATCAAGGCTTCCTTGACAGGCCAAGTCACCTTATTGGTTAGGAGACTTCCTGAAGGTAGCAAGCTCCCAAAAAAAATAGGTTTTCACCTGTTTGGAAAGATAATATGGTTATTATTGAATTAACCCAACTGCTCTCAGGGGTCTAATATTAGACCTGTGATAGGTATAGTTTAGGCTCCTAACCCTAAGTAACAAAACTATGACTTCAGAACAAATGAAAATATTTCGTTCCCAATCCAGGTTCAGCTTTCTATATGGAAAAGACACCCAGGGTGTGTATTTTGGCAATAAAACGGTACATGGACCAAGGGTCAACTTCAAATTTACAACCCAGGTTACCCTGTAAAGTTCCATGCATAAATATTTTTGTCAATTGAATTAGATGTCATCATTGAGAAACCTGTGTGTCCTGCAATGTTTTGGATGAGATGCCCTGTGCTATCCCTGGGTTTTATCTTGGGTTTTAAATTACAATGTTGTAATATCCCTCATTCTTGCAAATACATGCAAAGGTCACAATGAGCAAGTCAAAAGGAAGCCTCATAAACATTTATCAACAGGGTTGCACATGACATTTGGACTCAACTGACTGGTCTCAAAGGTGTACACCCCTCATGGTAAAGTGCAGTTATATAATATGCCTAACCCAATCATAGGCCTAAAATAATATAAGAGTAATAAGGAAATAGTGGGTATTAAAAAATATTGCATGTCGGGGTGGCACCATGCTTTCTGGGGTTAGAGTATTGCTTTTTGGTCCTGTAATAATTCCCCCCACTTGACAGAGCCCCTGAGTTCCTCTTTACTACTGGATAGACTCATAGGACTATCATCAAATCCAATGCCAAGGACTAACTTTACTAGTACCAAGGTCAACTATCCAGCATAAGTGGATGCATGCACAATGGAGCAGGAAAAAAATCACATTCCAATGAACTCATCTACTGGTAGTGCACTACAAAATTAAGTCCTGACCAAGATAATTTCTCATTCTGATTTGCATCTGTCATCCAAGATGAATACTTTCAGATGCAGTCTTTTCAACTCAGTTCTCTTATTGTTGCTAGAGTTATAAGCCTGGCATCCATGATTATTCAGTGGTACTGATGCCTTTAAAACTTCTCTCATGTGAATTTTCATCAAAGTTGTTTGGGATTACACTATCCATTAGAAAGCATTCTATGGAATTCATTAGAATAAAGTACGATATAAACCCGAGCACTTTAAGCATATTTAAAATAGGAAACTTGGGCTTACATGGGTTAAATATCACCTGTTTCACCAACTTGTACTAAAAGGACCATGTAAAAGCAGTGTCTGCAACTACAGCTACTTGAGTCGATTAATCCAACATTAGCCTCTGCCTAAGAATATTCATTTCTCGAGGATTGTAGTGTAGAACTACAATCCTTTTTTTTGTCTTACAAATGCTAGTCTACAGCTTACAGGAAATTCGGAAAGGCTTCGAGGACCGCAGTCGAGTTTTCACGAGTGATTGAGGTGTAACGTTAAGTTGATTCGTCCTGTTTCGAATAGATTTGAAGGAAATAAGTTCGTATGGGGGTACAACGTGAATCCGAATTCACCATAGGCGTAATAGGTGGCCTAAGCACAGGTGCTTACGCTCTCTCTCGACGCCTGTAGGCCTTAAATTGAACCTGTTATCAGCCGGCTTGCTATGTGGCGGAATCCATAATGCCAGAAGCAATGCGCGATGCGAGAGACATCTACCTGGGAGTACGGCTTCCCACTCCGCGATCTCCATCGAGGTCCACTCTCAACGCTCTCCTCGCTTGTCTCAGGGTTTTTCTACGATGACGGTCGGAAGCGATCCCGAGGTTCCGCTCGGGAGAGAAAATGTGCGGAGAACTCTGGGAGAAGAGAAGGGGAAATATTTTCTCGCTGGTGGAGACGGGTAAGGACGAAGCTTATATGTTGGTCGGAAATGGCTCGAAGGAAAACTCGGAAGGACCGAAGGAGCTCATTCTTGTTTCTCGGATGGCTGTGCGCGTTCTACGTCGTCTGCAGAGTGTAAAGGCTATCTATCGTTTCCTTCGCAAGCCCCTGGCTGTGGTGGATTCCAGATTATTGGGTTGGCAAGCAAGGCATCCGCTTTTGGATGACAGCCGCTGGATATTATATTTAAGAAAAACGCTAGAATTGTATGCCGAATCGACGAGGTTCCAGCTCACCTTCGTCTCGTTTTCGCTGCCAGTCAGACGGAGAAAATGCGACGAAACGAAGCTTGGCAAATGTGAAATGTTCCGCTAGGGATTTCTTCTGCTTCGTGTTTTCTTTTATTCTGGGCCTTATCCCGAGTTTTTCTTTCTTCCTTGAACTCGAAAGTTCGAGCATAGAGTAGAGAGTAAAACTAGAGGCTCCACTCCGCTCGAATCCCATTCATTGACACGGTCGCAATATAGATGTCACTGTCGATCCTCCACCTAGTTTGCGCACATCATCTCCTCCATGGCTGAGCAGCGGACTCAACGAGACACGTGTGTTACGTTGATGGATTCTTTGGGTCGATGCCTGATTCCGCTTCCGCGAAGCACGCCTCATAGAAGTGTTGTTGATAACAAGCCAACAGAAATCTCTAATATTTCGACCCACCCCCTACCCATCGGAGTGTCGCCTCTAGTTACACTCTAGAGTAGTATGGTTCCATGGTTCGAGCTCAGAAAATTTTGAATCTTCTCGATAAAATATCGCGGAACCCACTCGCTGCTTGGGGGCTCCCCGCCCCCGAACTGGATCCGTACGCGCTCGATTTTTTTTTTTAGAATGTAAAATGAGTAGCGGTGCAATCGAATGCGCCGAGGTAACTAATTGTAAATATTGAGCAGGCTTGTTAGACTATTACCTTGTCTCACAATTAGTCGATGAATTTCGCGGGTTGACTCAATGAGAACGCAATTCAAACTCCCGTCGCGTCATCATCTCCCGAAGCCACGAGAAACCCGCGACGGAATGCAGCGAAATGTGCTCTTTTTTGTTATGATTACTTTTTTCCCAATGCCCGCTCCCATGTTATACACGAATAGCTCACCAACACGTGGAATTCCCCGATCAGGAAAAAGAAAATTAGCATTGTGTAGGTGCTGTAATTTGTGATGTTAAACCTGAAAGTTGCTAGCAACAGTCAGTTGCTAGATACAGCATGCGCAAAGATCATACTGCGTGTGAATCAAAACAACGCTTGTTAATCGCAAACCTGAAAACGAAACCGAGAATATGTTTCGAGGCACAAGTTAAGTCCTGCGGATTTCATGATTGGGCGACAATTGCGACACCGTTTTAATTTTTTTTTTTTTGCCAACAGGCCGAGAAAAGAAAAACGTCTGACAACCTGATTTGGAGAGAGGGGAAACGGTATCGCATTTGACGCAGACTTGCCTGGAGGGGAAGTGGAGGGGGAGGAAAGGAAGGGGGATTCCAGAATTAAGGAGTCATCGCGAAACTCATTCTCTCAGTTCCCTCTCACGCTTCCAATATGCATTCAAGCCCCAACACTGGTTTTTCTCTGATTTCAATGGATTACTTATTTTTAAATAGCATAAATGGCAAAATAGCCATATAGGCTATAGCAGCGGTTCTCAAACTGTGGGTTGCAAAAGGGTCTAAGAGGGGTTGCGAAGCAGTCCCAGTGGGATTGGAGGTAATAAATTTATTTTCATTTACAGATTTCATGAAACCAGTCTAGCCATGTTTTCCGAGAGAAAATCTTCCTATTAATTTTTTTCATATTATAGCGAAAATAAACTCCGTTTGAGGAATAATCCAAAATTTCAAACTGTTGGGGAATACTTTGAGAAAATTATAGAGATTATGTACTGTTAATTTGCCGGGGATGCCTATGCCCAGTCCCAGCTGATGTGTATGACTTTCTTGTTTTTGGGGGGGATTTTTCAGAGAATAAATGACATTGCTCTAGTGATATAAGTGGGGCTTGAATGCATATTGGAAGTGTGAGAGGGAACGTAGAGAATGAGTTCCACGATGACTCCTTACATCTGGAATCCCCCTTCCTTTCCTCCCCTCCAGGCAAGTCTGCGTCAAATGCGACACCGTTTCCCCTCTCTCCAAATCTGGTTGTCAGACGTTTCTCTTTTCTTGGCTTGTTGGAAAAAAAAAAACGGTGTCGCAATTGTCGCCCAATCGATTTCATATCAGTTGTCTATTCGTTGGAAAGCCATTCGTTGTTCGTGAGCAGTCTTTTTAGGTTCACACTTCTTTTATGTGGCTTTGATCTCATTTTCCTCGATAAAAAGTACTGTAGGATGAGGTGACTTGGAATTAGCTTTTTTTGCTACCAATTTCTCCCATTGCTCACAAGCAAAAATTGAGATATAGAGTATGAAAATGATTCAACATCCAGTAGCATCAATTTGCATGCCAGAATCTGTTACAAGTTACCGCTTTATGGCACCGCTTTGTCTTAACAGACTGAGTTGTACTGTAGGTACCCTGGAGCTTAATCACTTATTTAAGTTGCAAAAGGTATATGTTCATGAAATTTGCCAGACTTTCCCCGGTCTCATTCCGTAGCTTCATCAGGCTGCCATAATCTCCACAGAATTTTCGTTTGTCCTACAGTCTAGTCAGGGCATGGATTCCTTGGCCAACTTTTTATTTATTAGGGCAAAAGAGAAAGAAAACACAAAACCAGTACTGAAAGACTCTGAAACCAGTACTGAAAGACTGAAGAAGTATAAATTATGCTTTACCAATTGCAACAAAACTGAAACAAACCTACTCGAGCTGAGGATTAAAACCACACTCAAGCAACAATGAAACCATGTTCTTGATAGGTTTACATAATGCCATGTGGTAAGAACTATGCTTGCCATGAGGAAGGAATGTAGGGGGGAGGAAAGGAGTTGAAATAAAGCCTGAATCTTGTGATGATTATATCATTAGCACAAGCACAACGGTTAGAAGTTCAGATCCGTTGAGCGCTGCTTCTGCTGGGCCTCAGTCCAAGCTTTCGCAATGGTACGCTTCATTTCATCATCCCCATCATCGTACATCTGCTTCATGAGCTTCATAATGCTGGAACTCGGGTCTTCATCCTCCTTGGGTTCGTATTTTGGGGCTTGAGGTTCTTTGGTTCTCTTCTCATCCATGGTGATGTATTTCCAGGTCTCAGTAGACATCTTGGCAAGGAACACCACCACTTGATCTGTAGGACAGACAAGAACATGAATGTGTAACTCAGAAAGCAAAACATTAACGGTTTTTCATTCTTGTTAATGGTAGTAGGAAAAAGTAGTTAGAATCAGACTTGCTAACCAGCTTGATTGGATTTTTCCCACAATTAACTTTTCACCACAAACCACAAGAATGCTTGAATGTGATGTGATAAGAGGCATGAAAAAAGACAGGTGACAGTCACATGACATGTTAGTTCAGAGAACCATTGGTCATCCCCTAAGGATAAGCAATTTTAGGGTGATCATGAACCCCTTGAGCCCTACAGCCAAAAACCAACATATTATAGATTGAATCTATAAAATGAACAAATGAAAACCTAGCAAAGTGCCAAAAAGTGGCAACATGCAAGAAAACTATATTATGAAAGGAAGCTTTTAAACAGTATGAGAAATGACAAGTTCTCATTTTATCACCCAAAATAAAAATTAACTTGCTACTACCCTTTCATTTCAGGAGAGGGCAAGAGTAGTGAATATGTACATAAAGTCTGTAAAGTCCAGAACTTGCCTTGCTTGACCTTCCAGTGACTTTTCTCTGGAACGATTTTGTTCAAAAGGTTCTTGAACGTCAGTGTGTAGTTCCTCTCACCCACTTCCTTTGCATCCAGCTGCATTGATCTGGAATAACATATATGGATCCACATAAATAATCACTGATAGTTGCTAGAAAGATAACCCAGAGAGGTAACATATATGGGACTGAGCAAAAGAAACTCCACTGTTTGACTTTAGCATAGATGAAACTCTAAACTGCTGATGGTTATTTTTTGTAGGCTCTCCATCATATGAACAGAGAAACAACTCAATATCATAATAAAATAATGCTAGCAGGCCTCACAGAAAGCAGTCAGAAAATGAAAAGCTAATATGAAGTGACTTTTTCAAATAAGTTTTTTTTTTACTATGGAATGTGGACAAAAATGCTACAAAATACAATGGTCTAAGAAGCCACCATAGTTGTATGGGTAAGAAACTTACCTCTCAGTGAAAACACATGTGACATTTTCATCAGGTACCTGATGAACATCTTTGAGGGATACATAGATCTTCACAAATTTGTCTGACTGATCCCAACCTGAAATAAGAACAAGGAATGCTTCATTTCAGCTGGAAAGCAAGTATAGATGATTTAGCCAGCCTGCCAAATTTAAAGGCAGCAACTTGGCAAAATCAAAATTGCACAAATGAAGGAGGCATCTACCATCTGAAGAGCAGCTTAGTTTTAGGTGAAAGAATGAAACAATTGCAACAAGAAGCAAGCACTGTCATCCTTGACTCATACTTTCAAGGTAATGGCCAGAAAATAGAAGTCATTCTGCAACAGTCCAAGGTCCATGCCTTGGAAGCTCAGGGAGGCATCACTACATTGACTATTTTCCTGAAATGCTAGAGACAATAACACTTCTTTTCTTTTGCCAAAGCCCCTGTGCCTACAGAGCTTTATCTGTTATGGTTCAGCACTATCAGAGATGTGCAAGCACATGGTTGCAGATCTGACTTATGCTCTTGCACCTTCATACACATTTCACACCATAGTAAACTCTACTGAACTGATTGAAACAAATGAGGAATCAATAAACTCCTCTTTACCTCAGAGTAAGCCTTTTTAGAGTTTTACTATTGCATTTTCATTAGGTAAGAAAGATCATTTCATGTTTAATTTCAGTGCTATCTTGAACTTCCCACACAGACAGTGGACAAGACTTCTAGGCATCCAATAGGAATAGCAACAAAAAGGCTTACTAACATTCCATCCAATATATCCACTAATGTCTACTGAACTTGAGTCTCCTGAATGATGGACCAAGTCACAAAAATTCAACAAATGAGGTACTATATAAATAAACTCATAATCATAACACCATCTCTATAGGAGGATGCAAGATGTGACCTAGCATTAGCAGTAATGAGANGCAAGATGTGACCTAGCATTAGCAGTAATGAGAAGAACAAACAGTGAAACAATGAAATTTCCTTCATTAAAGTGATCTGCCTGATCCTAGATGACTTATCCTAGCACATATATGTATATTTAGGTGATATGTAAAACTGATCACAGATAAAAAGTAATTAAAACTGAAAAATACTTAGAAGTGAAAAGTACACAAACTGCTCCGGAGCAAAAACTAATGGACTGATTTCAACAAGCGATATACCAATATAATATTGTCACCATAGTGATTCATGGAAGCACTAGAAAGTATTTTCAAAAAATTATTTAATTAATTTGCACAAATCAAGAGTGAATTAACTCTTAATTTGCACAAATCAAGAGTGAATTAACTCTTGATTTGTCTTAGCTTAAGGGTGTCTTCCAGGGCCATCAATGACTGACACCAGATATACTTGGTGTTTTATAAAGCATGTTCTACCATGGAGGCACATCTCTGCATAACATCCTACAAATAGAACACTAGGCATATCTGGGTTAACATGAACTGAAACTTCTAACAAGTTCTTACCAAACAAAAACCCATCAGGTAGACTTTTAGTAATATTTACTGGACCGATTCAGACAATTGAGGTATCGTTGGTATCATTCAACACATCACTTTAAGGGGTTTCTAATAGTGAAGAAGTACTGAAAGTGCTTATCACTGAAAGTTCAACAAGTGGCTTTATGGGAAAACCTACCCTTTGAGGGTAGGTTTTCAACCCTTTGAGTAGTAAGCCCATAAATATACATATTCAAAATTTTAATGAAATTTCAGATTCATGTTTCGTGTATATTACCCTTTTGGAGTTTGCTGCATTTTTTGCCTTTCACATACTACAATAGACAATATCTATCACATTTTGAACAAAAACATTCACAAAATTTATATTTGAAGGAACTCTGAATTTTTTTTAAAACATACTAGGAGCATAAAGAAAATTCATCACTCAAAGGGGTAAGACATGTGAGGAACCAGAAGCCAACTACACATTAACAATGTTTTTGCTATGGTTGCAAGTACTGAGATATTACTAGCAGTAAAGAAAGGCATCTATAACAAACAAAAAATGTCTACAGGATTGGCAACAAAGAAAACCACAAATTTTAACAAAAGAAGTACAAATGGGGACCATTGTTCATTTAGGTGTGTTACTTAGAGGACATTCTAAAATAGGCATCAATTTTTTTAATTAGATGAGATGGTAATATTAATTTTTAGAAAAAACTTCCTTAAACTTTATTCCTGATTCTTTGAGGGTATAAAACTCCACAGCTGAAAGAGAAACAAATCAAGAAATTAGAGCTCTACTGCTGAGAAAATTAAAGCAATTACTCCAGAGTCTCTGATAGAAATTATGAGCATTCAACATTTAGCACATACAATTTCCAAAGTACTTACAATAACAGTACCATACAAGCAAAAGAAAGCTTCAGCTTCAGGAAATGTAGGAGCTTCAGCTTCAGGAAATCACAAGGCATGAAGATTTAAAGGTTTAAAAACAAGAAAATTTGATGGCATCATCACACAAATAATGTTAAGAAAGCATCATCAATAATGCATGCTTCCAGGTACTGGTACATCATTACATGCTAATGTAGTAATCATCCATATGAAAAACTTTCCATATAAATTTCAAGTCATTCACTATCATCAGGTGCATGAAATGAGAAAGTCAATGTTTGACTTGGGGGAAATAGGCCTGTAAGTACATGAAAGGGTAGATTGAAACAACCCTGATCTCCAACCTTTTCTCCAACACAGATCCAATTCTGACACAATTCACTATGGTCTAAGCTAGTGCTAGGTAAGAGAACCCACTTCAAGAACATAAAGACAAGAATCTAGAAGGAAACATATCAAACTTGCCTGAAATAACAAATACCCACCATAATTGCTTAGCTTCACGGTGTAGATTCTCTGAGATGCACTAGCAGATCCTGCAGAACTACATGCTGGCACTGATGTCAATGATTCTTGAAGAGCTGAGTACTCAGTTTCTAACTTCCTTTTCTCAATCATAAGGATGTTCCTAATCCTGGTTCTCTTAGTCTCTTCCAGGAGTTTCTGGAGCTCATGAATATCTTCTGAGAGCTGTAATGGAAGGGTTTCATGTCAAGAACAACCTTGTGAATGAGCCATTGGGGTTAGGTTACATATGCAAGCTCATTCACATTGGCAAATGGCTTTAGGAGAGGATATATGTAACCTACATGGATCATAAGCTACTGATCAAGATTGGTAATACATTTCCAATTCTGACATGGACTGGTGCTGTTTATATGAAGCATACAACTTTTTTTCTCCAATCACCTAATTATATATATATCATAAACTAAATGAAAAAACATTATATTCTAGAATTTTTTTTCTTTGAAAACACACTGAATATTCTGCAAGAGGAAACAGGTATTATAGGCCTATGATGCCCTGTGATCTACATGAGAGTCTACTTTAACCTATTTTTTTCTCAATCGGTCTAGATAATGATCAGAAATGATAACAGTCAGGCCCAATTGTAGCCATAGTCATGTAATGAGAGAGTGGTGAGTTAAGAGGCTTGAATGCATGAGTGAAATTTATTATTGCTCAGGATATTCAGATACCAGCACGTCCTGATCTGTTCGGATGCGGTAATTGTCCTAGCAGACCAACCATTCAGGTTTAGGCAATCCTCATGCCTGAATAATACTGTAGCCTAGACCTAAGCGTTAATCAACGTCTAGCTTCAGACCCACAGGATAACCAAAGAGAACTACCAAAAATACCAAAATTGTGAACGCCAAGTCACTCACCTCCTTCAGTTTGTCGGACGACATATCTATTGGGCCTCCTCGGATGAAATCTGTAAGGTGCCAAAAAATTAGTTTGGTCTATTCTCGCCTACTCGAGCCTGAGCGTTTGATCCCCACGTTAGGACGACTAGCAAAGGTACATGAGGATCGCACGCTGCCTTCCAGAAACTTCCTTTGATTTTGCGACAGTGTTGTCGTCCTCACAGGCTCGTCATTGCCGTTTTATCCCGCTCGATGAGAGGCAGAATTTGAGACAAGGGAGCATGGTTTATATATATAATGGTTCTGGGTTTGAATTTCATTGTTGGAGGGTAGCACCACCTTGCATTACACTCTATGAATCCTTCACAAAGGGTTATTCCGGGAAAATTTCCAGCTTTCCGCGATAAATTCGCACGCCCCCACAAGGACGATGGCGCTACTAGCGTTTCGACTCGACCGACATCTACGGGATACCAGTTCGCGTGATTTGTGAGCCTGGAGGAAACGTTAGTTCCGCTCGCGCCTGCAGTCGCATAGAAAACGATTGCTTGCATTTTTTGCTCAGTGATTTTCGATTAATTCCATCCCCCTGCTGTGGCTTAAGCAAGAAGTAATCAACTTCCCACTTCAGTTACTGATTTAGCCAAGGGCAGTTATTTTGAGATAGCCAAGGTTTCTCAAGTAGCATGACATCTGCCCCCATTCAGAAACGGGCAGGGGGAAGCAATCGAAAAACGCCGGAAGCTTCACGCAAGGAGCTGAGACCTTCTCGACCGCGAGACAAAGCCCTAAAACTTAAAAGCTTTCCAAAGCTTATATTCGATTTGGAATCGCCAAGCCCGAGCCGGTTCCGAGAGAGCAACTGAGTTGACCTCAGTGTTACTTCTCTCTTAGTACAGCCGAAGTACTTCTCCCAGTAAAGCTGTCTCTGCACTGAGGAAAACGAAGGGAGAACCTTTTAGCATCAATTCTCTCAGATTTTCCCCAGTTATGGAACTGTAAGAAAGCAACAGACTGATCCATAAGCGCAGCGTGGATAGGAAAAGTGGGGGGTACAGGAACTTGGTAGCATGGGGTAGTGTTATCATGCATTTCATGGGTATTTCCCTTCTTTTTTTGGCTTCATTTCTTGAAAAAGTGGGGGGGGGGGGGCACATGCCGCCCTGGCCCCTAGATGCAACGCAGCTGGGTTTATTCAGAACTAGCAAATTTGTTTTCCCGAACTAGTTATGAACTAGTTACGAATAAAAAATAATAATTTCCGTTACAGCTCCCGCTACAACGGAAATTTATTTAGTATTGTACTTCAGTGACCCCCAAAAATTTTGACTACTTTGGGGGGTCAAGAGTAGTGAATCGGCCATATAAGTACTAAATATATACTAAATAAGGTACCCCGGGGGGGTCCGAATTTTGAGACGCCAACTAGCTTATGACCATCCCCGGAACAAATGAGGAAGCCATGCAAAGTTTGGTTGGACTGGGATCAGAGGCGTGGCCGTGCATAAAGGACAGACACACAAACACTCCGAAACATAATAGTATAGAATAGATATTAATAGATTTTTTCATGGCACATACTTTTTAATGTATTTCTTTTAAAGACTCTCTCTCTCCTACTATAGTTGGTCATAATTTGGCATGAACTAGAGTCAATACCAATACTTTCGATCGTCAAGAACCAATATATTCACAACACAATCTGCAAAAATAGCGCAGCCATTGACGAAATATATTGCATAGGCTTTTCACGTCCAGTGGTTTCGAGGGCCTACGAGCTCCCGCCTGTTCCTCGCCCCGTCGCTGCAAGCGAAATTTGAGAACAACACTGCAAGGGATCTGGCAACCCTCGTCCCGGGTCAGAGCCCGCTCGAGGGAGGCGGGAGGAGAGCGCAGTCCAGAGCGAGGCGTCACGCGTCGAGGTCGTGCGTGGGGCTCGGTGCCGACGGAAATAATGCTCTGGAATTTCGGAATGGGTTGTCCTGTTTGTCCCCCGGGAAATAAGATAAATGACAGGGGGTAGACGTGGTTCAACGCTCTTTTAACTCCGTTGAGTGAGGGGCTAGACCAGAGGGAACGGAATATTTTTAATTTTCAGGAGGGGAGTTTAAAGATTGAGGCGAGAGGTCGAATTGAAACCGTTTCTTGCAATGCTTCTAATATATCCTAGGAGCTGACAACCATAAGATTACCCTTCGATTTTCTTCGTTAGTGAATACTTTGACCCGAACTCTGGGTTGGCATCGGATCATGGGTCGATAAACTTCCTTATTGTATGTCATCTAGCGTTTAAATCTCTCTCAGAATCAATTTTCAGAAGAGAAAAAGCATTTTTAAATATCTATAGAGATGGTTTCATTCTGCAAAAAGACTGAAAGCCACTCAAATGCGTTCCATCCGCCTTGTCGGTGAGAAATACAGCAGAAAGGTATTTTTCTCTGCATCTCGTCCTATTTCCTCTTTCCTGCTCGCCAAAAGCCATCGAAAAGCCATCGGGAGAGAATTAATCCTCTCTTTGGTTGGCGACCCCAGGCGCAGCTGCCACCTATCGGCAGATCGTGGCAACACCGCCCCGTGCGGATAGATCGCCCGCCGTGCTCGAATGCGCTTCGGACTTCCAGCAGAAGGATGCGGAACAGGGAATATGGAATAATTTCGAAGACGGGTGGCGAATCTGCAGGGCGGTCCGAATTCAACGAGAAGTTCTCGGATCGTGAAAAAATGGGGAGGACGTTGTAATCGTGAAACGTCTTTTCGCGTTTGTTTTCGCCTCGGTTCGTGTGTCTTTCCTATAGTCCGATCGTTGATCTGCGAAGTTATGACGGTTGCCACAGACTGCACTCAAGAAGATTACGTCAAGATAGAGTACCAGATTAAACGATTCGAGGGGCCCGTCTCGACCAGACTCCACTCCTTCCCCCTTCCTCCACCATCACCTTCCACTCTCCTCCTTCCCCCACTCCCCCTTTCCCAACCGTCTCCGTCCGCTTCTCGCGGCTTTTTCGCAACGAGCAACGAGAGTGTGAAAAATGTCGCAACCAAAACGAACGCAGTGTTTCAAAATAGGGAAACGTCACACAATCTCCAGATCTCTTGCTCGACCGTTCTCGACAGAGATCACTCCAACTTTAGTTTCTCTTCGAGTTTTTCTCAGCTGCAAAACCCATGCTCCCCTCGCTCAAACCGCGCACCCCCGTGCACAGTTAGCGGCTTCACCGCGTCGCTGACCCGAGATCAATCTCGGACCAGGCCCCCCTCCGCGAAAGAGCATCCCAGCAGAACACAGACGGAAGAACCGAATCCTCAAACGGGGATGAAAATCACCGCGATCCCGCGTCCTCCATCTCACCCGCGACGA
>CAJPEV010004769.1:0-19339 GCA_905338385.1 Darwinula stevensoni
AGCCATGGCTGTTCAAGGGCTAGCCCTGCTTTAGGACACAACCTAACCTACCTAACCTAGGTTAGGTTATGCTGTAGCTGCATGGAAAGTTGAATGTAGGGGTATCTCTAATTTTGTGGACATTGAGTGTATATATCGGATCTGCGTTTCGCGAGATTTCGCCCATCGAACTTAGGAGAAAAACAAAAAACCCCCATAGGCAGCAAAATTTACATTTTGAGAACCGTTCATTGTATGGAGTCATGCAATAGATTTAACCAGAGGCATTCCATAGTTTAACAAATTGCTTCATAAATCTTTTTGGAGTTGTAGTGGCATTATACCAAGCTTCATCTGTCTATGCCCCTTCCTAATGCTTGAGGTAAAAAACATTTCAGATCCAACTTCCAGCAAGATATGTCCAATGAGAGGATTTATCTCACAAGAGAATAATTTTTGAAATCAGTATGCAATGACTCACTAAATGTATGTTTTTCCATGTTTTAAATGTAAATGTAGCTTCAAGTTTTGCAACAACTTTGACAGATTCCAACGGAGTGCCATGCGTCAGCCCCACCGCCAAAATCGTGCGTCAGTCATTACCGGTGTTCTAAGTGGAGCGAGAAACCATTGCAACGATCGTGATCCGTTGGTTAGCTGAGTTTCGAGACGCCGATCCAAGACCCGTGGAAGTTATATCAAGTATTGATGTTCGAGTTGAAACCTAGGGTATTCTTGGGCACGTGGAATGTGATTAAATCAATATATTCCGATTAATCACATCCCCATCTATATTTAGTGTGTCAGAAACTATTGAAACATTCTATACACTTCACGAACATTCTATACACTTTCCGGGAGCTTAGAACGAAGGCTGTACCTCATTATTCCCAACCTCCTTCAACGCGATCTTCGCTGCTGACTTGCGAGAGCCTGAACGTCTATAATCCCCTTAATTCGAGTGTTTGTGGGTTGCATAAGAGACTTCGCGAAAAGCGAGAATCTCTTGAAGATGACAAGTGCATCGGACGGCCACCAAAAAACCATAAAGAAGAAATTGCAGGTTTTTTCTGAGCTTCTCCACAGTGACCGCCAGGTATCAATCAGTAACATGGCAGTACTTTTGAATCTCTATTTATTCGGCTGAAGGGGTGTAAACCCGAACAGCCTTTCCACTTGATTGTTGAATAAATTTCTTGTGTGTCTCCTTGAATCCCTAACCATTGGTGGGGCAACATTATTTCCTTAATTTTCGTACTCACCGGACCTCGTACTCGCTGTTTGCCTTCACGTTCTTCACGTTTCCTTCTTGTTGGACTTCACGCTGTTTGGTGATTGAAGCTCCTGCTAATATGCTACCGCTTCGACAGCACAAACGTTCCCAAGTTATCTTCGACAAGCGCGTTGGAAGTAGTAACCAAGAATGGGTTACAGCTATAGTTCGATTAATTTTTTTCTGTTGAGAACTATAGATTTAGAAAAAGTCAAGAGAACTATTTCGAAGGGGATCATATTGACATCTGATCATATTCTGCACATGCAGTAATTTGCTTGTATGAAGGCCAGTCCTGTAAATTTTTGATAGGTTCACGTGTCAGATATTTCAGATATTAAAATAAGATTCCAAATTAAAACACTTCGTCCCACATGTTTGCAAAGAAAAATGCATTAATTAGGGTATGCTTTTATCTGATTAGCTGTTGGCTTCATGGCGTGCAGAGATGCAGGTAATAATAACGGCCTAGAAAAACTCACAATAGAATAAGAGGCGAGCACATCATGTCACCGAACTCGTCCTAATCGAAGATAGCGAGACCAAAGGAAAACACGGAAGGCAAAATTATTGGAAGCCTCGGAGGGATACCACAGGTCCTCTTATCAGGTTCCTATGCATCTGACATAATAGGGGTCAGCCACGACCCTTACCTCTATATTTCTTCTAACAAAGCAAGAGTTACACATACCGTGTGAGAAGGCGTGTGGGATTGTTCTGAACCCTCCTCTCTCACCATCGGCCCATATCCAACGGAAAGAAAGAATGCAATCTGCAAAGCGAGTAGGGGAACAGGAAGAGAGCTAACATCTGTAAACAAGGTCTCGGATGGGAACTGAAGTCTCGTGAACGGTGGAACGTGGGATACGGAGCATCTGCATGCATAATGAATGATGGTCAGGCCATTATAGCCCGGGAAATGTATTGAATAAAAAAAAACAGTTGCCACAACATGCCTTTTGGAGGACTAAGTCACATTTGCCTATTATATAAGAGTAATTCCATCAAATGTACTTGCTTGTTTGATTGAATACAAAATGTATTGCTTAAAGATGTTCATAAGAGAATTACAATAGACGGAGATGAAAATGTAACGAATGGCAGCAGATGGAGTAGCGGTCAAGGGAGCTGGGTGAAGAAGACGGCTTTAAAAAGAAGAAACGAAAACTGCAGAAAACTGTATGTCGCGGTTGACTCCCCGAATACCAGAGAGCTTTCTCTGGCTCAAATCTCTTTCTCTCTCCTTTCCCTCTCTCGCGTAGTTGAAGGTCACTAATTATTGGGGACTAGGACTTGCCATATGACTCCATGCTCCCATGTTGTGGTACTATACTTCGGCCCTGCCATCCCTTACAAAATATTCACCTACATCCTCCACAGTGCCTGCCCGAACTAGCTTCGAGAGAGTACTTGTATAGGCACGACCAAGTGTGCAAATATGTGCACTGGTGTGTCTCAAAGCAAGCCGGCCTGGAAGTCCCAGAGAAGTGGTACGAACACCAGCCAGTCTGTTGTGGAGAACGCCTCCACCAAGATACTATGGGACATGCCTATAATTACAGATCGCAGTATAGGCTGCAATAGGCCGGACCTCACGATCTGTAAGAAGGAAAAGAAGACCGTCCTCCTCGTAGATGTGAGCATCCCAGTCGATAACAACCTCCAAGAGAACACCCAGAAAGTTTCTACTGCCAGGTGCTACGGCCTACGGAATAAAACAGACTGTACCTAATGCCTCCGAGGCAATCACGGCTTAAGTCCGTCTATCAGTGCCACAGCCAACGATCGATTGGCTCGATCAGCATCGCGACTGAAATGCATGGTAGACTCAAGCCTGAAGGAAAAGGAGCGAGAGCATGGCTCGGAATGGCTCAAGCCTATGAGGGAAAAGAAAATGGGGGTGGGGTGACTTTTTTCTCACAAGCTCAGTGACTTCCGAGGTGAAAGTGGCGGGATAATTTCTGTATAGCATAGAATAGGAGCGCTTACCCTTGGATCGAAAAGGCGCCGTGAGCCGCGTAGGACTTCGTAACCATCCAGTTATTCTATTTTTCACTCATGGGGCTACATAAAAAATGACGGAGATGGATTTCACGGACGATACGCACAGGGTCGCGATAGATACGGGATAAGAGTACCGTTCAATAAGAGGACGAAGTTCCAATTGATAAAGGGTTCGGTATCGCGATAAATATTGGGGCGGGGATCTCATTCCGGCGAGGAAACAATCCTTCTGTCCGATAAAGGGGATTCCAAGATTAATACACGGAGACGTCGTATAGTAGGCGTGAACACCGTTGGTATGGGGGGGGGGGGAGCGAAAGACATACAATGTCCGAGCGACCGCTGACTGATTTCGTGAATTCCCGGCAATGTTACGCGCTTAGCTTAGGCTAGGCTAGAGATGCCAATCTTGATTAAACTAGGGGCCGGATGGAACCCTTTAGGGGTGGTTGGGTCCGCAATAGCAAATCTTACAACCAAGTGTCAATTGCTAACAGGTTGAAAATGTCTACGCTTTTCCAAGACCAACTATTGTAGAGGACTTTGCGGGCCGGATAAAATTGGCTAACAAAACTGCCGACTCGCAGTTTGACACCCCTGGCCTAAAGTTCGTGGAAGTCTTCCACGGGTCGGTTAGTAAGGTCTAATTGACTGAAGACGAAAATATGTCTGATATCTCACTTTTTCAATGATGCAGGTCATTCGTCTCAATTTTATAAAAAGCAGAGAGCGTCATGTTTTGTAGTGAGTTGATTTGACGTAGAATAACTCATAGGTGGCATCAATGCAATAGCCAATTACTTATCATGATGCAGGTAATATAAGTGCTGCCACCACAGGCAAATGAGCCAATCCGGAACTTTCGAGTTTCACGCGCGAGTTCACACTTAAGCAATTTTCATGTCAATCGCATTATTCCATCCCGGAGGACTTAGAACCTTCCTTCGGGATGCAAGAAACGCAGAATTACCACGTGTATTTTACATCATGGAATGCTATTTCACACGAAGAAAAAGCAACCTGTTGGCATGCTGGCGTGGATGCTGTCATTTCCGTTCATATGAACTCAAAAGGGCAAAACGTATGGTTAATCAGTTCTGAAGTTTTCGCCAATGCAAGAACATCAGTTTATCGGATATAGGGCAAATCTGGGAATTCCGCAACACTCATGAAACCGGCCTGTAATTCTGCAACACATCACTTTTCTCCTATATCATTTTCCTGTATGAACCTCAATCAGAACCCTATCTAGTTTAATGGATAGTGCCATATTTACTGTGTCATCACTGCGATCACAGATATTTCATCTCGACTGGGTAATCAGTGATGTGTGGACAACGAAAGCAAGGTGCTCCACCTCGCTTAATACCATGCTCAATAGCGAGAGTCCGATATTCGACACCAGTCGAACATTATCTATAAATGTATTTTAGGGCATATGGCAATGTAGATTACACCTCCATTCAGTCCTTTGATATTTTAGGACCGAGTAAGAGGTGATTGACATACATAACTCAACGTATCAGCAGTGCAGACGTTGCGGAATTACCCGATCGGAAAATGAACCATCGGTGAATTCCGTAACTTCTTGCTGGGATATTTCCTGCATTCTCCTGACGGCAGGGTTTTTAATTTCGCACTCTTATCGCTCCGTCTTCTGTCGTGCTTATGCATGTCACATCCGACTTTCAATTCATAATTACCTATAATAAGTTGGGATATTACCATTTGCAAAGAAATGTGAAATAGCAATGGTAAAACCAAAAACGCAGCAAGAGCCAGAGGACGAAGGAAATAGCCAATAACAATCAGCAAGGAGGATAGGACAAACAATAAGTATTTGCAGGAAGATCAAGATTTTTGGTGGCAATTAACGCCACAAAATCTGGCAGGATGAGCTTGCGTGGGACTCCAAGATGTATGGTGTGCCACGAACAACCCATAAATGACAATAGAGGAGGGCTGGCAAATAATATTTCAACATTGGAAGTCGAGAGTATGATAATCTCACTGTCTTGAAGTAAAATATCACCAGGATAGTTTACGGCATACGTTGGAGGCCCTTCCCCTTTTAAACATGCCTTTCGGCTCCCACTTATCACCGAAAAAAAGAAACAAGAGAAAAGACAAAATACGCCCTTTACTGTTCATAGGGTATCTTAGAGACGTTCTTTTTCGCTTCGTTCGGTTGAGATTTTTTTATTATTACTTTATACCTGAGCTCCTGGTAAATCTGAACACGGGAAGAACTATTATCCATACTTGCCAAAGTTAAGGGCATGGAAATTAATAACTTCGCCCTTCAAGGGCGAGAGGGTATGGAAGAAGTAAGGGTTGCGGAATTCCCAGAACAGTGTTACGGAATAAGCCGATTGCTCATCGGGATGGATGATTACGACAAAATTGAACCCTGTAAAGTCTAATGAAAGAAAGAAATCCTTCCGTGCTTCGAGTCATCCGATTTGTCTTTTCCACACATTTCATTGAAGGTATAATACAACACAGTCATGTGCACACAGACGCCGTCAGCTCCAGTGAAACAAGGGAACAAATAGTTGGGATCCAAAGTCGTTGCGGAATTCACAGATTTGCCCTAACTGGTTCTCGTTTACTGTAGATCGGCAGTAGGGAACGATTGTGGAAGAAAAGGGTGAGAGGAATGAGCCTGTCTCTACATTTTCAATAATAGAACATTGACAGAAAATGTTGCATGTAGAATATGTAAGACAATTTTCCTGAAAACCATAAATGAGGAGCACCATGAATATAACAATTCTCACTGTAATTACCTCGAATGCACTTTGATTTGTGCAAAACCCTGATGGCGAGTCGATCTATTATTTGATGGTTCGTCATGATGCGCTCACTCTCATCACTGTCCTTGCTTATCCCAACGGAGCAAATGCTTAGAGCCTGTTCCAAGAGACCAAAGAAAGAGGATGAAATCTAGCTGATCCGTACCACAGCTTCAACATAGGAGGAAAGCACGATAAATTTAAGGGGTTTTCTTTGCTTTACAGGATACGATCGAACAGAATGGGCAAAACTGGCAGATGGATGACCAAACACATAGCGTGAGATGGGCAAAAGCAACAATGGGATGGACGATTTTGGATTCACAGCAGGATCAGCATCACCGTCGTCCAAATCTTTGTCGCTACTGTCAACGTCGTCAACATCATCTATCATACTACGGATTATCTCATCATCCATTTTTACGTTCGTCGTTCATAACATAAAAGGAAAGAAAAAAAGTGCTTACCATTGATGTAAGGCAAAGAGAACCACAAAAACAAAAAAATGATCTGAATCAATGGGGGATGTTCTAGAATGTCACAGAAGTGAGAACTTAAATCTATGTTGTGAATGTTTAAGTTCGAATTTTTCTCGGCAACGATGTGAACTTATCCCCTACTGTCAAATCATTGTTGTTGTATCCTAAAACGTGATTCACGTTATGATTAAAAGGGGTAAGTGGGATTTATCCCATTGATTCAAATTCTACTCATACATGGAATGCTACATATCCCCATTTTTCGAATGTAGTTTTCTCCTGTAGGAACAGGAGTTGGACCTATCCCGTTTGACTAAAAGATGGATAACGACGCACTATTTGGTGATGTCAGCTCAATTTCGCCAAAAACGGACTCATCTTTTTCTGTCATGCCACCACATACTAGTTCAGAGACATCACATCAAGATGAGCATACTATATTGATACAATTGACAGCTATTATATATTGTTCTACTTGTAAGACTCAATTTTAGGATGACTCTCAAACAAGGGATTACTAGAACAAAACGTATGATTGAACGTCTATGCATATGCAATCAAATGCTGAGAAGAAAATATTCAGCACAAAAGAAACTTGGTTTCCAATCAAACATGTATCTCCATCACCAAGAGGCATATTCCTATTATTCTGCAGAATCAAAGTGCTGTTAGTGAAATTTTTCTAGCATCTTTTGAGGACCAATTGATGAATTTGCCAACTAACAGATATACCTTTTCTTTCATGTCATGATGTTGGAGAGTGGTGACTACTTCGCCAAGACGGGGCCTGGTGCTGGTGATTAACCGAAGTAGGAACGTCCATTGAGGCTGTACGACACGAGAGTGAATCTTCTTGACTTGTATCTATGTCATCAGTTAGAGATACTTCGGCCTCGGGAGTGTACTCCATAGAAAGGACTGGGTCTGGTAAGGCCATGAAAATATCGAATGCTGAAATGTAAGAATATTTTTCTCTATACAAGAATAAACTATTGCCAACTTTTTCCCTTCTCATCCCAGGTATTTCCCAATGGATTTGATTCAACAGTCTTCCCGTCCCAGGGAATGTCCTGACTATATATCCCATTGCTGCCAAAATTCTGAGCAGTCTGCTTTCTTTCATGTTTGACTGGTGGGCAGGAGCAGTAGAAGCACTCGTTTTTCGATTCATCTGGTGGCAACTCGTACTCCACACATTCTGATTCTCCACATTCCTTCCAGTGTCCTCTGTCTACACCACGTCTATCTCTCATCTGTATGGACGTCCTCCTCACTGATCCAACAAATGTCGTTGTATGCTGAACCACTAATACGGTCAAACCTATTACCGTACAAATGAAAACAGGATATTACAGTCTGAGACACTGATACTGTTCTTCATCAAAAGGGGTTGTCACTTAGTGCAAGCGTGAGAGATAGATAAGTATTTCAATTCATTGAGAATGTACTACTAAAGCCATGATTAACACAAAGCCTTCCATTGTGTATCCTAACTGGGAGGAACAATGGATTTTCAAAAAGTTGTTAGCTCATACATTTCATATATCCACTTCTTCACTTCACATGCATGAAGCTACATGATGAAATCTACAAAGTTCAAATAGACCATCAACATCTCTTCCTGAGATCATAAGTCTCCAAACTGGGGAAATATATAATCGTGTAGAGAAGTGCAACATATTACAGTTGATCTCTGTGTCACAAGTTCGGTTTTCCCTTCTTAATCTTTGGAGACTTGAAAAAAAAGGAAGAATGGCAGGTAGACCTGCCGTAAACCGGAGTAAACGAAGCTCTCTGTTGTCGTGCAAGAACCCAGTACCCAGATCACAGCAATATTGACACACCTTTGTTAGAGCATGGAAGCTTCAATATCTACCATGTTGAGTCAACGTTGAAGAACATCACTGCCACATTGACTTAACATTGGCTTAATGTTGAAAGGAAACAGGTGTCAACAACGTCTCAACATGCATCGCACAAGCGCCACTAAAATGTCGCATGCACATGAATAGGTGAAACTGAAGTATTCCATAAAATATCAGCGTGATCTCAACCCTGTAAGCATCAGATTAGGGATGCCCCTCTCATTCTCGACATGAACTCTATGCCGAGATGGATATGGGCATCCTGGTCTCGCAGAAGCAAGAGGACAACAGAGATGTGCAGTCAATTAAAAGGTGGCAGATTATCACTGTCGCATGGAGGGCCTCAAAAGTGGACAAACTAACGTTTAACTTTAGGCCGAAAGCATGGGAAATATAGTTTAGCACGAGCAGTATAGGCTAGGACAATGTGTCCGTCCTCGCTCTACCGGACGACTATGGAAAGCCGTCTATGGGACACTGATGACAAATGAAACAACGCTGTTCAAACAGGACGAAATAACCGTTATTTCATCCAAGTTAGATGAGAGAGATGAGAAATATCACGTATGACGATTATGCCGAGGACTGATGGGGCAGGCTGACTTGGTGGAACAGGAGTTGAGTGATGGGCTTCTGTGGACGGATTTACTCGGATCGACTTGATAGGCAGGCTGACTTGGACACACGGGACGTTCTCGCTGGAATGCACAGAGACAGCCAGGGACACTCCAAGAGCAGATTCTCTCTGGGACGTCTGATACAAACCCAGCCACTCGGAAGACGTCGGACACACACTCTCACTCTGCCGGGGACAGACGCACGAGGACGGAACGTACGACGCGGGAGGCTGACGGGGCGGCGTGGCCGGATGTCACTACCTACACACCCCCAATACAATAGAGGACTTCAAGGAAACATCCCTGACCTGGGCAAAGCCCATGCAGTACCGCGGACAGGTTTGGCATTCCCGAGGGAGCTCCGGGGCTCTACTTCTGACATACTCGATTTTTATATTTTGCCCATACGACACTCCTCCCTCCTTAAGCACAAATTTTTCCTCAAATTTGGAAAAAAAAGAAAATATATGAGAGAAAATTTAAAAAAAATTATGGGATTACCCGCGCCTTCGTAACGCTGCTATAAATATTCTGGGATTTCCTTTATTTTCCAGCTTCGGCGGTTTCTGACCTACCCCGGAACCCCTGTGTTTCATAAGTCATTCAACTCACTGGACTTAGCTCTTAGTATTTATTTCTTGTTCCCTAAGCTAAAGAGTGTGCTCAAATTGAGGCTCAAATTGAGGCTCAAATTTAGTATTATTATCGAGTTTTGCTATTTCGTCAGTTTTTCGGGTGTCGTTTCGGGAAGGTATTCATTCCGGAGGTGTGCGCTTCTGACTTTATAGTACACCAATATCCATTCCAATATCAAGTTTCGTGACGATCCTTTTAACCATTTTTCATGGAAGCACTTCGATAATGCCAAATGCATATACTCATTTTCAAAGTGTTCATCACTTCCTGACTTTTTACTCCCGTTCCAGAACGAAATTGTATAGTCAGATCATTTCATGAAATAGGCTCTCCGAGTAAATGGTGGAACAATCAACGCTTGTCATCACTTGGTACTGGTAGGAAGACAGTTTTGAAAAGTAGGAGCCGCCCAGGCTGTTCCTCCCTAAGTCCTCACACCCCCTTATATGGGGCACAGGGGATGCGTGTAGCCCGGCGTAGCCACTGTATGTCTCTGCCCGTGTAAAGAGGGGTTCGTTCAAGATGTGAGTGGACTGTAGCCTCGAGCTACGTCGTCGTCTGGCTTCGTCCGGCTCTATCGTAGTATGACGTCGGCGAAATGTTCCACTCTAAAAGCGGGCGCTTTGGCCCATTTCATCATTCACCGACTAAGGCTAAGGCAGTTCGCGCGCACTCTTCCTCTCGTCTCTCACATAATTCCAGCTACTTGCAGATGTCTGAGCCACCTTTGGAAGCATTGTACATACACTGCTCATTTGATGTTCATATTCTTCGGTACCTTACATTCATTTTCTTCATAGTATTTGTTAGTTATGAAGGGCAGTGGCAAGGTTTGCATTGTCGCATCCTGTTAGAATACTCATAGAATCGACATGCAGAAAATATTTATTTCCATGCATTTCCAAAATGTGCAGACATAAAAAAAGAAAGATTTCCTTCCCAGCGCTGGAAAACAATCACCAAATATGCTTTCGTGTGCTCGCATCACTGCTCCAGATTCATAGTGTGGTGGAAATGCCAATAGGCGCTTGAAAAAAGACGCGGTTCCAACATAAAATTTGGCCTTTGAACCAATGCCTTCTCCCAAATTCACCTTAGATGGTCCATTGCAGCACATGGAGGACCAGCAGGCCTCCTCATCTCTTGCGAATGAAAACAATGACAAAATCATCGCAACAGAGACTGTATAGGGGACAATGATGGGAGGACGATGCAGACAAAGAATCATTGAATCAATCTTCGTTTCAGTCCGACGAAGCCATTCCTCAAAATTATGCGAGCATGTATGAGGATTTCAAGGAAGATGGCGGACCTCGTATACCTGATGTGCCATACGATGAGGTAGCCACCGCTGTGAACATTGGAGGAGGATTCCATCATGTAGCTAGTTATGTAGCTTTCAAGCTTCATAGGAAGGATCTGGATTTTGGTACTTCTATTGCTAACGATCCAGGTAGCTCTTCTTGGATACCGAAGATTAGTCGAGGGGATTTTCTGAAGTCACCAGTGTCATGTCACCAGTGTCATGGTTAAAGGATGCTGTGATTTTAGAACAAGAGTTCGCAAAATTTCACGGTGAATCTGATCTCGATAGAAGAGAAAATGTTATAAAAGGTCTGTCAGAATCTCTTCAGAACATATTCCCACGTATCCATCCATTGGCTATCAGGACCTTCATGCATACCTTAACTCTTGTAAGACACCTGAACCTGGTAAATACAATGAGGGTGAACCGAGATCGTGAGGAACGAAAAGTAAAATAGGTGAGAATGATGTTGACGTGAAAATGAAATTTCATGACACCTATGATCCAATGAGAGATGGGCAGACATTGAATTCGTAAAATCCATTCGAAAAAGAAAGAGATTGTCAGTTTGTGAAAAGGGCATTTTTACAAGTTTCAGAGTTCGCGATAGACCGCTCTTGTTACCGTGCCACAGGCGAGCTTCGCTACCCTGTCTACTTACACAATACCCTTTAGTGCGAGGCGTTCCACCCCCCAAAACGCGTTTCTGCGCAGATCTAAGATCTCTCTGACCTCTCCCCCCTCCCCCCCCTGGAAGAAACGGATCGGTGCATTGCAGGCCCCAGTTGCTATCCGCCGTTGGCAGCCGCTGCAGGGAAGACTCACAACATGAATACAGATGTCTCATGCAAACGAGAATTATTTTCAATACGTCGTTAGCCAGATATCCCCATTCACGAATGAAGGCATTTCGCCTTTCACTCTCCGGCCGTCTGGATTTTTACTTATCCTCGGGGTATGAATTGGCCTCGCAGTCTCTTGGTTTCTCTGTCTAGACTAGGAAGGCGAAACGAAACACAATGGCTTACACTCGCCCCTCCTAGTCATGTTCTCCATTCCTCTATTCGCCCCTGCGTGCTCCATCGGGCATGCGGGTTGCCTGTATGGCAGGTATGTCTGAGAATCACCTGAAAAGGTGTTTACCTTACTAATGAGCGTTAGTGTCTGTGTGCCCGAGGCCGCTTCTCCTCCTAGACGGTTGGATCTCTGACTCTGAAACTTTGAAACTTTAAACATAGGCTTTAAACATCAGGACGACGGAGTTGGTGGCCCTGCCTCCGATGGGTCGCTGGGCTGCCTTGGGTCACCAGGGCCATTTTTCGTCAACATAACCTCCTTAATTGTGTGTGGGGGTTACTAAATCCCCGGGGTTTCCCAGTCAAGTTCATTTTTCTATGTGTCCTTTCCCCTTTGAGATATTAGAGGTCAAAGGTCAACAATTTGGAGTCATTCTTCCGGCCAAGCCTTGCACTCCGAGTTAGACCCGGAGGATCCGAGCTTTGACTAATATTCCTTGACTCGTTTTCCCTTTCCATCTGGGGTCTCCGATTATAAGGTTTCCCAGATTAATGGTCCCTTGTATTTTCTCCCTTTCCGTTCATCAATGGGCACGGCAACGCCCATTATCTTTCTTCAACCCCTTCCGGCAACAAAATTCAATTGTCTCGTATTCCTCTCTGAGAGCATCAACAAGAACGAAATTTGGCATACTTTCTCTCTCAACCCAGAATCGCTCCAGCAAATTTGAAGCTCCATCTCCCCCTTGTCGCTTCCAGCGAGAAGACTCAAATTATGGGACTCAATTTTTATCTCAGAAAATTTTCTTTAAGAACTCAGAATTTCGACAAAATTTTTCAAAAGAAGTCATGGAAGAATGCAACGGGCACTTCACAACCAAGATTATGGACCAGATGGACCAGAAGATAATAACGGCCAAAAGGAAACGAATATTTTTCAGCTGGTGAGATAATGCTCCAACCCAAGCTGAACGATGTACGTGCATGCACCTTGAGATCGAGGTCCAGAAATGCTAACAGTTTGACTTTTAGTGACTTTCCGCTATGGGCAAACTTCAAATTCAATATTTGCTACGTAAGACCTCAAAACCTTGGCTATCCTTGCGGAATATCACCGATGGCGTCCTATTTTCGCGACCTCCTGAAAGTATTTGAAGGACCGCCAGAATACACGTGAGAAAAATCAAAGCGCATGCGGCAGTCGTGGTTGTGAGTCAACGTCAAATCGAGCATTATTCACGAATCAGAATGTGTCAAGCATATTGAAAGCGTGCCCAAGCGAGTTGCGGCGATGCTAAAGGCTATCAAAACGCAGACTGAGTGGAATATATTGAATATTTTGATGATAAAAAAGGAAATAAAGGCAGAAACTGTCCTAATGGGTGAGCTTGATTGTCATTTATTCCTTTGATTTACCAAACCAATTGACAAGTAGCTTATGTCTAACACTAGATACAGACAAAGCTCGGGGCAAACTGGAGTTCATGAATTTTAGATGCAAAATACGAGCCATTATGCACAGGTACGAGTACATTTCCACACAAGCTTACACTTCATCTTTCTTCACTGCCAAACAAAAATCTCAGAACATTTTTAAAACTTTCTTTAGAGTTGAATTTTTTTTTTACCAAACTCTAAAGTAAGGAAGTAAGCGTTGCATTTCCCAATAGGGTCATATATTTTCTACTTTTTGAGATAAATCATCAGAGCCTGAGTCAAGCTCATGTGGGTGCAAACATAACTTATTTATTTACGTATTGGTTGAGTGATTTCGAGAAATGCTTCCTTAGTCCATACCCAATGATTGGTCCATGCAATATTCTAGTACCTCTGGTTCTACGTAGTTCTAGGAAACATGCTGTGTCCCTCGAATGTGAATTATATTGGCAAGAGTGCTTGTCAAAAACATATTTGTACGTGCAATTAAATCGTTTCCGCACTACAGTTATGCTGAAGTAGAACGAAGTGGAAACGAAGCCACTAAAATAGACCATTGAGATCCTGTCGATTCCCGCGTCTTCAGTCTTTCTTTCATTCATTTCAGTTTTTACAAAGGCTAATCGCTCATAAGCGATTGGTGCAGTGATTAGCTAATTCATAATTATTACCCTCGAGAGGGTAACGAACGATTGACAGGCTCTTTGTAACCAATATTGACCACTGTCTTCTCCAACGCTAACTCCTGCGACTTTTGTCCAGGGGAGAGTAAGCGACAACCCAATTCTTCATATTACTCATCCACTTTAGTACCATCTGGGTGCGAATGGCCTCCCGTTCAGTTTGCATTTTCTACCATTTTGCGATCATGCTAAACACTTCCATTCCATGACTTTCCGAGCCTGTTCTCGCTCATATTTGCTCGTGACCAGGCATTACGAATCTGAGGACTAAATTTTTTCGGTAAATAACAATGACATGGTCATTTTTTCAAAGAAGGTCTGAACAAAGGGACTTCCATGGAAATAATATATTTTTTTTTTCCCCTCCAAAATGTACGTTTAGAGTTGAACACTTGTTTCACTATTATCCTGATGAAGCAAATTGTACCGCAATCACCATCTCCTTTTTCCGACGAATGTCCTCAACAGCCGTGGCGGAAGTGTTTTTTCAACATCTTAGCACTTTTCGATAGTCACTTTAAGTCATTCGAGGAAATACAGAGACCTGATGTTAGCTCGAACTTCTTCCTCTGTATACTGCTTCCATTCCCGAGGCATTCGGCTCGAAACCTTCATCCCGTATGTTTTCGCGAGGGCATCTGCATGTTTCGCAAGGAAACGCTTCCAGAAGAGCGGGGAAGCGTCTCGTTCCTTCGGAGGAATGTCCCAATCAGGATATTTGGTTTTGTACTTCTTATAAGGAGTCCATTCTTTGTCATCTGATGGTCTGAAATGCGCCTCACTACCTATGGATTCAGGACAAGTCTCCAATACCATTTCTTCCGTTTTTATCCATCGATAGCGTCCCATGCACTCGGGGATGTGAATCTCCGTGGCATGAAGAGTGACCGAGCTGCTTTCTTTGCCTTCAACGTGGTTCGCAATGGAATGCTCGCATTCGGCCTGGCAGAAAGGACATCGCTCAAGACATCCCAACAAGTTCTTCATCAGGCGAAGGATGGGCGAATCGTCATCATCAGGGAGCAGATCCATTTGTTCAAATTTCACAATTTCTTCTCCTTTGCTGAACAAATTCCTCACATTCTGGATGAATTCATGGGTATCATAAATAACAAAGCATGAACCCTGTGCGATTGAGTCATGCTCGATAGGATGCGCCAATTTTAAGTAACTGTTGGCCATTTCAATGAATTGATCCAAATCGGGAGGATTCAAGCCAGGTTCATCAAGGAATTTGAGAAAGGTCTCTGTGGTTTCATGACAAAACTCTCTCATCACTTTCGCAGAATCAAAAAAATCTCTGCCCTGACTTTTTTCCAGGAACTCGTGGGCCAACTCTTTCAAGTACCTTCTCTTCCATGCAACAGGGCTCGTGAAAAACTCCATTGTTGCCTCATAATCATCATTCTTGATCAAGTGGAACAAGCAGTATCCTGTGAACGCCTTCTTGTTAGTGAAGAACTTCTGCTTACCCAAAAAGTCAAAAAATTTTCGTTTTGTGTGCAGCAACGCAGATGCTCGAAAGGACTTGCAAACAGATTTGAAAGCACTCTTAGCAGCCCACCTCAATTTCGCGGAATCTCCTTTTGCTTCCATTTTCTCCCGAAACTCTTCCTTCATTGCGAGAAGTTTCTCTTCTACATGGGTCTGTTCTTGTTTCTGAGCTTCCAAAAAAAGTGGAACGCTCTGTTTACATATGCATTTCATAACCTTTACGGCCATCAACCCTTTCCGATTCTCCTTCTCAGTCTGTCCTTTTACAAACTTGTAGATTTCATCCAGTACATCCTTCATGCAACCATTTCTTGCATATGCTTCTGCAAAGCTCTGAATATTCAATATATTCATGCACAAATCTGCTAAGTCTTCCTCTCGTTCCTTTCGAGGGGTTTGGCGAAGGACATATTCCTTAAAATCATTAAATTTTTCCTTCACATAAGATATTCCTCCCTTTTCTTCTCTTGTCCTTTTGGCCTTCAAATCCCAGCCTTCGAAAATTTCTTTGAAATGCTTTCCTGGAATGACGTTCTGCAGTTCCAATTGAAAATTTTCCAATAAGGTCTCTTCCTTGTCCAAATTGATTCTATGCAAGTGCATGGCTTTGCTCAATTCACCTTCCCATCCTTTCCACACCTTCTCAAAGGCTCCACTTTCGTCTATTCCATGTTTCTCAATTTCCTCCTCCATTTTCTTAATTAATTGGCCCACTTCGTTTTCCACGTGAAATATTGCAGCCTTTTTCCTTTCTTCTGCTGAAAAAAATCGGCTGATTTAATCCCTCTTGGCGTCGATTTGGGCGCGCAGTTGCAAGGTAGTCCTATTGCGCCACATCTCACAAAGTTCCTTTCGTTCAGATGAGTTTATCTTCTTACCTAACTCCTTGGCCTTTTCCTCGAATACTTTTTGTGTCAAGGAGTCGAAATCCTCCTTTCTCTTTTGGCACACTTCATGAACTTTTATTTCGTCGTTTGCCCTCAAAATTTCTCCCTTCCACTCATCCCACTTCTTCATAAGTTCTCCATCTGCTTCGTGCACTAGCGACTGCAACATGCCTTCCACATCGTTGTAGGCCGCCATCTCCATCACATTCCGAAAGTTGAAGGCAAAGTTTTCCTTCATTATCGCAACCCATAGTTGCTCCAGATGTCGACTGAAGATGTTCAGGTTCCTGCCACTGCAGGAGCGCAATTTCTCTAAGATAACGATCTTGATTTGTTTTGCTTTGCATCCATAATCCTTTGAGTGGATATTGTGTTTGCCTGACTGAAACAATGGTGGGAAGTAGTGCGTATCTTCCGTCAAGTTTAGTTTGATGACGTCATGGAACCTCTTGATTTTTTGGTACATGTCCTCTTCTTTTGCCGCGACTTCCGTCATTTCGTCAAGTGCTACCTGCATTTTTTTAAGGCCTAGCTGACGTGACCTATGTGCATCTTCTCGCACATTTTGGTGTATGATGGCAACTCTAGGTTCTATTTTGACCTCGCTCATACGGATGAACCCATGCAGGACAGTGGGCAGAAGCTCTTTCACATCTGATGGCGTTTCTCCCATGACATTGAGGAGCGCGAGGTCTGCAAGTCCAATGGCAAATGTAGCCAGTTCATTATCTCGCCTTCCCGAGTAATATCGTCGGAAAATTCGGGCGATCTCAAGCCTTCTGAGATCAACTAAATAGTCTCTGCGCAATTCACCTTCTTGATTAGGATCTTCAAAAGGGAAAAACTGCATATAGACCCCCTTCGTGCACCTTCCGGTTCGAGCTAAAAAGTCTGATCCGAAAATAGCATTCAACATCGTTGACTTTCCCGAGCTTTGAATTCCTATTACTGAGAGGACCCAAATATTCCTTACTCTCTCTCTCATGCAGTTGAAGATAGCTTTCAACCAATTTAGTGGGATGTAGCCATTATCACCATCCAACAACTCCAATGGCATTCCATTCAAAATCAGCGAAGCCATTGTACCAGGAAGACCAGAGACAATGTTTCTATCGTTAGTGCCTATGAGGCATTCGTAAATTTGAGCTAACTCTCTGAAAACGTTTTCAATGCCCAAGGATGACTCCAACATTTTCATTTCTACCTCTGCAAGTTGAAGCTTCTTTTTCTTTCTTCCTTCCATGTCATCATCTTTGGCTGTATTATTGAGAAGTTCCCAATATTTCTCCCAATGTACTCGTAAGGGAATCAATGCCTCAGTGCTCAAACTATCCAATTTCAACCTCAAATAAAAAAGACAATTTCTGATTATTTCTGCCGACCTTTGGTCCAGGTTTTCCACAAGTTCCAGGAGAATTTGTGCTATCCCACGTCCTCCAGTAGAATAGAGAACCTGCATATTACGGAGTGACACTTGCTCAGTCTCCAACTCCTTGCTGTCAAGACCATTCCGTGTTCTTTTATCGTGCTCCTTCTTTGCGTAACTTGGCAACACTTCCGTGCTCAAGGGTAGACAATCCCTTTTTCTGGAACCTGTCTCTTTCTCCATAAACTCTGCAACACATTTTTCTGCAAGAGCTCTTGAGTCAACGACTAGTGCTGAATCCTTATCAATTGTTACTCGTGAAAAGACGTCACCAGCTGAATTAGCCGGGTTGAGAATTTCACCCACATTGTTCCAGATAAACGGTAATTCGGGATTGTCTGTGTCGATGGATTCGATATGAGATTTTGAATTGTTAGTTATCACTAATTCCTTCCGAACCTCGGCTCGAACAGCCCTGACGAATTCAATAGTCTTGTTCAGATTGACGAATCTCACTTTCGAATAGTTCTTGATACCATCAACATCGAGCGATGAGCCCCCTATTTCCTTCAACAGGGTGAAACGAGCTCCTCTTGTACCAATATTGCCAGTCAAGTTGCACAAGACTTCACTCAAGGCAACTTCGCCTTCACCCATGGACCGCATAAACTGCTTTCCAAGAAACACAATGACAAGAGAACATATCCTTCCGAGGAGTTTCACTTGTGCTGGATAGGAGGCAGCATCCCCTCGCAAATTCAAAATGAAGGCAGGTTTAGCACTTTCATCTGATTCCCTAGTCTCTTTTCCAGGAGACATAATTTTTACCCAAGCCATTTCAATAACTCCGTTGCTAACTCGCCGTTTAGCTTCTCCGAGCGGTAATTCTGCATGGAAGAAGTAGTGGTGGTTCTCAAAGAAGGCTTCATTGATCACTTTTGATTTGGAAAGGTTGTCACGAAGATTCCCAAAACGGATGAAGCCAATAAAAGGAGCTTGAAATTCCACCAGCGGATGGTAAAGACCTCGATACTTCACGTCAATATTTTGGAGAGCCCAGACGAACATTTCTAAACTATTCTCCTTGGATTCACCTGTTCCAGCGAATGGTGGCACTGGTAGGACAACAGGCATCCCATGACCCATGAGGAAAAGACGACCAAGTAAGAATTGGCGAAGCGATGGCTCTGAATTCTGGAGGGCTATCGTCAGAATATCACTCGGATGAATTTTCAAACTGTCGTCGAAATGTTCTGGATTGTCCTCGTCACCATATACACCCTGGATGCAACAGACAAAGTCAATGTAACTATGCGCATCTCATCAAAACCCACTGTATCGAACAAATGATGTAAAGGGTGCCAAACAATGATAGCCCCCCCCCCTGCCGGGGAAATACTGTAATAGCTAGAAGTGTGATCGTGATATAATCTGAAAGTACATCCAATTCTTCTTCTTTGCAGGTATTAACATGTGTGCTGCTGTGTTAAACGACCGTGAAA
>CAJPEV010004770.1:0-19335 GCA_905338385.1 Darwinula stevensoni
TATTTTTGTAATTCGTAACCAATTCTGTAAATGACGTATAAGCATTGTCTACGTTTTCTAGCTCGAAGTATGTATCACCTAATTGCAAGAGTGCGTCATCAGCGTATTCTGAGGTAGGATGATCTTTTTTGATATCTAACAATGTCAATACCTTTTCATATGGCTCACCGAGTAGACCTTCGATCATTGCCTTTTGGTACATGGCATATACAAAACTACCTTGTTTTTTTGCTATGGCTTGTTCGTAAAAAACCATTGCATCTTGATATTGATTAGATTTAAAAAGACAATCCCCTGTACGAACCAAAGCATCAGGCAATACCTTATTCAATAAATCATTATTTTTGATAGAATTTCTTTTGATATTAAAACCTACTATGGCGTTTTTAAAACTTTTTTCAGCATTTTTGTAGTCTTTAAGTTCTAGATAATTGTATCCTTGCGCATAATGTCCAACATTAGGGGAAGACTCGTCAGGTAAGTTTTCAAGTCCATTAGAAAGGTCAAAATAATCATCAAATGCGGTGATGGATTTTTTATATTCACCTTTTTCATTTAGGATTTGAGCCATCCAAAAAGATGCTTGTGCATACGATGGTTTATTCAGTTTATATTTTTTTGATTTCTCAAAGTTTTTGTTGGCATTATCTGTTTCACCTGCATTGTACAATTGCATACCGTATTTAAGGGCTACACTTTGATAAGTAATTTTCAATCTATCGGTCAAAGATGGTAATCCTTCTATGATCTGTATAGCCGATGCAAAATCACCTGTATTTTCAAGGATTTCCGTGATGATATCTTGTGATTGTTTGTGGTAAGGAGAGTCCTTGTCCAATTTGACGAGTGTGTTTATGGCTTCTCTTTCGAATCCTGCCTCGGCAGATAGCTTACCATAATTAAAGGTGGCTTCTTCCTTCATACTTTGTTCGTAATCCATCAAACTTACTTTACGGAAAGCAGCTCTAGCGGAGACCAAATCACCTGTTCGGTAGTAACAATCAGCCAAGTAATAATTGACCAATTGACCAAGTTTGGAGTCTAAAAGGTTTAATTCTCTAAAGTTTTTAATGGCTGACTCATATTTTTCTAATTGATATTGAGCAAAACCTAATTGGTAAAACTCTTCTATCGTGAGTTTGTCCGTATTTGCTTCGTAATATTCTAGATGTGGCAGTGCTTTTTCGTATTCTTTACGTTTGAAGTAAGACTGACCAAGAAGCAATCTGATTTCCTTTCTGTTTCTGAGTTCAGGGTCACGTAAAGATTGTTCTGCATACGAAATGACTTTTTCTGGTTGGTTCTGCGCAAAATATATCTGTGTAATATAATAAGGTACAAATGACTTGTACACCTCTGAGCTATTGACTTTTTGGAAACTTTGTACGGCATCAGCATAATTTCCTTTGAAGTAATCGCAAAGACCGTAGTAATAATTAGATGCGTAGTAATAAATATTTTTTATTTCCTTGGTACGACCAAAATCTGCTTTAGCGTCATCAAATTCTTTATTTACAAAATGTGAATACCCTTTTTTGAAGCTAGCTTCCGACATGTCTAGTTCAGGAAGATTGTCAAGATCAGCCATAGCGTACATCTCCGTAGACTTTTTATACCATTTTTGGTTATAATAATAACTACCAAGCTCAAGTATGGCAGGTGTAGTGATAGGATCTGGATATTTCAGTCCGATGAATGATAAAAGTTCATTTTCGCCACTACTGAGATCAAGCCTGTGACCTGAGATAGCTGAAAGAACAGCTGCATCGTTTATTAAATTATCAAACTGATCTTGGGTAGGAGGTATAGACTGTCTAATGTGTTCATTAGTAATAAATCTTGTGGGACCATAAAGTTGGGCATCAAAGAATATTTGGCCAAGCTTATATTTCTCCAATCGATCTTTGTCTATGGCATTTTCTTGAGCATAATTGTAGGAAATCATAAAGCTCAAAAAGCAAATAATTAATAATGTTCTCATTTGTATCTTGTTTACCTGAAAATTATTCAATCGTAAAAGGTGATCGAAATAAAACGCAAAATTACAAAAAAATATTTGCAAGTAGTATATAATGAAGCAAATACGAATAGAAGATTTATTGAATACAAACCATTCAGTCCAAATCAGGTTGCCACATATTTGTCTTTTATGATCAGGTTTAAATCAAAAACTACCGTTGTTTTTGGGTATATTTTATGAATTCCCATGTTAAAAAGTAATAAAGCTTTATATTTGCGTCCATTATGACAGATAGAATTAATAGTTTTATATCGGGCGAAACGACCTTGGATGAAATCAGTGTTTCGGAACTTGAAGGTTTGATCGCTGATTTCCCATACGCCGATACATTTAAAGTGCTTTTGGCAAAAAAAATGAGTTGTGGAGTAAGTCATTCGTTAGCAATACAGCGCAACGATATACAGTTGCCAAACTTTCAGAATGAAGGTGAAATAGCGCCTGAAGGTGATATTCAATACGCTATATTAGAAAAAGAAGTTGTGGAACAAATAGAAGAAACGGCTGATGAAAATACTGGTTCTGGAGATAAACAAAACATAGTAGCTGACATAGAAGAAATCGAAGAATTAGTGGATGACTCCACAAGCATGGTCAACAATGGTGAAACTAAAACAATGATGGAATTAGAGGTGGAAGCGGAAGAAGGTCAAGTTGTAGAGGAAATAGTCTCTTTGGAAAACAATCCAATAGTTATTGAAAATGACACAGAAGAGTTGGAATCTGGTGATCTATATTTCGAAAGTGATGATGAAAAACCAAAGAAAAAGCATAAAAAAGGCAAAAAAAATAAGGCTGACAAATTTGGTTTGAAAGAATATAGTGGTATTTCTGACTTTTCTAAATGGCTTTTATCGTTCAAAAAGGACGATGTAGAAAAAAGAATAAAGAAGGAAGAAAAAGCGGCAAGAAAGAAAATCATTGAAGACAATGCCCGTAAATCCGTAACAAAATCATCTGCTATCATCTCAGAACCATTGGCTGAAATACTAGCTTCTCAGGGCCATTTGGATGATGCAAAAAAAATGTATGAGCAACTTATGCATAAATATCCAGAAAAAAGTAGTTACTTTGCGGCCAAAATTAATAATCTTATAAAAATTTAACATATGACCACAGCATTAACCATATTAATAGCGATAAATTGTGTGCTTTTGATGGCCGTAGTTCTTATCCAAAATTCAAAAGGTGGTGGAATAGATTCATCATTCGGTGGTGGCGCGGCCAATCAAATGTTTGGTGCATCTAAATCAACAGACTTTGTAGAGAAAGTGACTTGGGGACTTGCAGCAGCATTATTTATATTGTGTATTGTAACAGCAGTATTGGTAAATTCAAGCACTGGTGGTTCATTAATACAACCTGTTCAGTAATTATTTGAGATAAGTTTTTTATCCATAAAATATTAAGGCTTACCATTTTTATCGATGGATAGGCCTTTTTTCGTTTATTGAATTCAATATCATTTCCTCTAAATTTACCCATCCTAAATCCTTCCCTTAAAATGGAAGGACTTTTGAAACCCACTAAATGGCATAACCCCTAATTTTATCCGCCTGTTTATTTAATCGCCTTTTTTATGGTACTTAGTTAAGGTTTTTCTATAGTTATTAGAACTACATCTCATGATAAAGCTTTTCAGAATATTCTGCCCAATGCCTTATATTCTTAGCAAACTTTGTAAATGAATCGTAGACTCTTTTTGAAAATTCATCTGCGGATGCCATTTCTTCAAGGACTTCATTGGTGTATTTCTTTAATTCATTTAGGATTTCTGGCGTGAACTTCCTTATTTCAACTGATTTCTCCGCAATGATCTTTTCCAGATATTCATTATTTTTAGCTTCAAACTCCGAGATCACCCATAGATTCATTTTCGCACTCGCTGCTTCAAGGATGGCCCTTAAATGTGTTGGCAATTCATTCCATTCTTTGAGATTGAAGAAGTTTTCAAGCACAGAACCTGGTTCGTGCCATCCCGGTGAATAATAATATTTTGCGATTTTATGGAATCCCATCACATAATCGTGGTATGGGCCTATCCATTCTGTGGCGTCTATTACACCTCGCTCGAGATTGGTATAGATTTCATTTCCTGATGATAATACCGCTGTTCCTCCTGCTTTTGCAAGCACTTTACCACCTAGTCCAGGGATACGCATTTTAAGGCCCTTGAAATCGTTTATGGTATTTATCTCTTTGTTAAACCAACCAGCCATTTGCATAGTCGTATTTCCAGCAGGGTAGGCGATAAGTCCGAATTTTGCATACAACTCGTGCCATAACTCAAGACCACCACCACAATACAACCATGCATTCATTTGCTGCGCATTCATACCAAAAGGAACTGTGGTGAAAAACTGGGTAGCAGCAGATTTTCCTGCCCAATAATATGACGCACCATTGCCCATCTCAGCAGCACCACTACTCACCGCATCAAAGGATTCTAATCCAGGAATCAACTCTCCACTGCCATAAACTTTTATGGTCATTTGGCCCGCTGACATTTCATGTACCCAATCTGCAAATAGCTGACATGCTTCACCTAAAACAGGGAAATTTGGTGGCCAAGTGGTGACCATTTTCCAATTATACTTTTTAACTTTTTTTATATTGGTTGTTTCTGAAACTTTTTTTTCAGCACACGAAGTTACTAAAACGCCTGCGCCTAATGCAGCAATCGTGGATGACTTGATAAATGATTTTCTATCCATCAGAAGGGTTTGTTTTAACTAGTTACAAAGCTACAAATATTTTAGAAGGGATAATATTTTTTTTAAGGTACTATCATTCTCTTACCACTTAGCTTTAATTTTGATTTGGTTTGTTTAGCTTTGCACCGATTTAATCATATAAAATAAATAGATTTCAAATGGCTAAGAAGCTCCATATTTTTGACGAACCATCTGCTTTGACAAGTGTAGCAGCATTTCATGATATATTTAATCTTCCAGTACTAGCAGTACCGACTATTCCAGATGAAAAACGATGTAATCTCAGGATCGCCTTATTACAAGAAGAGTTAGATGAGTTGAAAACAGCTATTATCGACAATGACATTGTAGGTATTGCAGATGCGTTGAGTGATCTTCAGTATGTATTGTCAGGGGCAGTGCTTGAGTTCGGTTTAGGAAATAAATTCAAAGCACTTTTTGATGAAGTACAGCGGTCTAATATGAGCAAGACGTGTAAATCATATGATGAAGCCATTGCAACCCAAAAATATTACTTGGAAGAGAAAAACACTGAATCATTCATCCAAGAGCAAGAAGGTGAATATTTGGTGTATAGGACGGCAGATAAAAAAGTATTAAAGTCCATCAATTATTCTGAAGCGGATCTAAGTACCATTGTATTTGATGAAGGGAAATAATTCTTTAGGTTTGTATAAATTTTAAATTAGTAGTGTAAAACAACTTATTGTTTTGAACTTGCGTTATGTTTATGCTGTTAAGCAAAGTGTAGTTTTTGGTAAATTTAACTTTTTCCTTATGTCAAGTATCATTTCAAAATCCCTATGGTCATTGTGTTTGCTTATGATGGTAAGTGTTTTTTCTTCTTGTGGAGATCATCATGACCATTCTGATGAAGGTAACACAGTAATTATAGATTTGATAAGTCCTGTGCCAGACAAAAAAGTAGATGAGCCAAGTAATATCATTATATCTGTCAATTTTAGTGCTACCGTATCTCAGCATAAACTAGAAGTGACCTTGACTCCTGCAGATAAACCTGAAGAGAAAATAATATCTTGGGTCAATAATACCCATGAAAAGTATTTTGAATATTATAAAACCATTAATTTATCTAGTTATGCAGATGGAACAAGCTTTTTATTAAAATTAAAATCTTGTTCAGATCATGACTGTATTAATTTTTTAGAAAGGGAATTTACATTTACCATCTAAATAGATAATCCAAACAAATACTCAATAAAGCTTGAGAACGCATGACCCTCATGATAATTGCTGTCACTGTATCTGTGCACTATTATTTTGAAAAAATCCAACTCTTCGTCGTCCGCTTTAATTTCTATGTGTACATTACCAAAAAGCTGTTCAACTTTTCCTTCTCGTCTAGGTAGTTTGACAGAAGGTTTCATATAAAGAATATGACTTGCGATGTATTCGTTATGACTTTTTATCTCCGCTAGATTTAATATATAACCTAGTTCTTTGAGTTTTTCAAAAACCAACACTTGTAAGAAAAAAACGTCTTCTAGTTCTAAATTATCCGGTAAAGTGTGAAATACTAAAGCACCTGAAGTACCTCTTAAATCGAATTTGACATGCTCATCTCTATGAAAAGCTGGGTCAAATGTTGATTTGAATCCATCATATATCTTTTGGATAAAAACGGATGCCTTGCCGCTAGATTTCCAGTCAATGTAATCAGAAGAATGTAGTACTGGTTTTATATCGTACACCTGACTTTCCGTACCGTATCTTGTGATAAACTTCAATATTTGATTTTTTAGTCACCACGAAACGGAATATTGAAGCTATTGTTTTGGATTTACTTCGGTTTCATCACTTTTTGTTCCTTTTATACTATCCATAGCTTCTAAAGTCTTATCCCAAAATCCTTGAAATACTGGTTTTAAAGATGTGAAAACCTTTTTACCTTTTTCTGGCAATGGCTCTAAGGCTGAATAAGTTATGGACGCCGCTTTGGTTTCAGGACTTAATACTTGAATACTACTTAACAACCAAAGGAAGAGACTCATTAAATAAGCAAAAAATATAGCCTGCAAAGCGCCACCTGCAAGTTTATTGACAAAGTTGATATTTACAGCAGAAAGAAGGTCTTCTAGTTTTTTGCCTACAAATCTGATCAAAGCCATCACACCGATGAAGGTAAGGACAATGCCTAGTAAAAAAGTAATGGCTGGAGACATTTTTATGATTCCCCCAATTATGTTTATTACGATTGGTGACAGTTTTAATGCAGCTACTACACCTATGATCAGTGATAGGGTGTCAAAAACTGTTTTTATCAATCCACGACTATAACCCAAATAAAATCCAAGTGTAACAACAATGGCAACAATGACGTCTAAAAGCATATTTTATATTTTTGGCAATGATATGAAAAATCTACATCTAATCTGACGTAAATTAGACTAAAAGTATCAAACTAATAGACCAAGATTCAATAATAGTAAGTTCGGTCAAATCCTTATTGTGCAAAATCACGATATTCTCTTACGACAGGTCGATCTAAATAATAAAAATAACAAGCAAAAATCATTGATATTATTAAATAGGTCATCACATTTATAGTCCCATAAGGTACCACTTCGTCTATGCCGAACCAAGTCATATCATGTTTCCAAATCAAGAAAAATCCGAAAATAGTTTTTATGACTTCAGCAGGAATAGACATCCAACTACCATCCATCAAACTTGTAAATGAAAAGATAGTAACAAATATAAAAATACCATAAAGCAAAATACTACTGTAGGCAAATTCTCCAATATTATTAAATAAATACATCATCAAAACCAAAGAAATGACAAATTGTAGTACCATCCAAACATTCATAAACATTGAAGCAGAAGTATGATACTTTGGTCTATGGTGGATATCAGTTGTATATTGGATTGGGTATTTGGCAGCCACATCCGCAGGTCGCCACCCTGTGGGCATCACCCAAATACGTAGTTTGTCATACCATGAGTTGGTCCGCCAAGCGTCTTTATATAGTTGCCACAAATGCTGAAAATTTATTAACCATGGATTCCATGTTTTTACTGGTTTGCTTACACCAAATACAGCAACTTCTTCTTTTAATTCAGGCTGAAAAGTACCGAAAAGCTTATCCCAAATAATAAATATCTGACTATAGTTTTTGTCCATGTAGATTGGATTGATAGCATGGTGGACCCTATGGTGTGAAGGTGTGACTAAGATATACTCTAAAATCCCCATTTTATCAATCAGACGCGTATGATACCAAAACTGTGCAAAAAGATGTAACGGCGCTACTACAGCTACGACACTAGTAGGTACTCCAAGAAGTGCCATAGGCAGAAATAAGATAGTGAACACTGCAAATACCTCGGACACAGATTGTCTCAATGCACATGCAAGATTATACTCTTCGCTACTGTGGTGGATGATGTGTCTATTCCAAAACAAATTAATCTCATGTGAAAATCTATGTGACCAATATCCCGCAAAATCCAACCCAATAAACGCTAATACATACAATATCCAAGATGTATTTATAGAAAATATGGCTAAGTGTTCGACCATCCATTTATAACTGATAATGGCAATACTTAAACCCAAGATATCTTTTAAAACATTGGTGACTCCAGAACTAAGACTTGATATAGTATCAAATAATCTATTAACCTTCAAGTGCATAAAGCAGCTCGCGCCATATTCTATAGCTATCAAGACGATAAAAAACGGAATAGCGTAGTTTAAGATTTCAGCATATTCTTGCATAAAGATATTAGATTTTTATAAATTTTAATGTTGGTTGGTTTTCTACTTTTACAAAATACATACCGCTCTCTAAATGTCCAATTTGAATTATGTTTTCACCAAAATTCAGTTGGGTTTGAAGAGACAATTGTCCTTGTAAATTATACAGTTTCAAATTTTGGTTATCAGACAAATGGCGGATATTTACATAATCTGATGAAGGGTTATTTACTATTACGGTTCTAGTGTTAGTATTGGTAGCAAGCACATTTGAAGTGTTTTCCAGAGAATACCTGTTAAAAAACTCCCAAATAGTGGCGCTGGCATTAAAATCTTGACTAGTAGCACCCGTAGAAATGCTTGCGCCAGGCCATGTATGTCCACCACCTAAGACTTTATAATGTACTACTTCCTTATTATTTTTGCAATTGATATAAGTATGTTTTTCTGTGGTTGTATTATCAGTAGTATTGCTGTTTGGTATCATTTCTATTTCAGGTGCCACGTCACATTCATTTTTATCTTGCCAGAATTTTAATATTTCTGGAATAGCCGTAGAGACAAACGGAGTACCATTGTAATTAACAGTATTGTCAGCTGTTCCATGAATTTCCATGATTGGTACTAAGTTGTCAGGGTTGCATTGTGCAGTTGCTCCAGGTACCATACTTCCCGTCACAGAAGCGATAGCAGCTATTTTGTTGCTTAATTCGCAGGCAAGTTTATAACTCATAAATCCACCATTTGACATGCCACATGCATACACTTTATTTTGATTTAACCCGTATTTACTTATTAAATCATCTATTAAAAGACTTATAAAACCTACATCGTCTGCAGTACTTCCGAAAGCCCATCCAACATTCCAAGCATTACCTACACCATTTGGGTAACAAACAGCAAATCGTTCAACATCAGCTACAGCGTTCATACCAGAATATAATTCTTGTTGGATCGCATTTGATGTAAAACCGTGCATATTAAATACAAGTGGAATTTTTTCATCAGTAGTATGGTCTTTTGGAAGTACTGCAGACGATGTAGGTTTTATAAGTCTTTTAATAGATGATTTAATAAGTAAATACGGGTTAAATCAAAATAAAGTGTATAAAATCAAGATATAAGGCAATACTCGCAATCCAAAATTTTGTTTAAACATGGCTGTTATTTTATCTTAAAACCCAAAGTTACAAGATTTTTATAATCTCATAGATATGAAAGCGTAAAATTCTATCAGTTTGTAAAATAGTAATAAACTGCATGTAGAATATGTCTTACAGATGACCTATTTAAAAAAAATGTAAGGTTTAGTTCCTTGTAATTTGATTTTAAATTTTAGTTTTGATTTTTTAAATAACTTTTCGACATTCAAAGTAATATTTTAAATTTTTAAAATTTCCAGATGAAAGTTAATGCATCCTATGTAGTGCTTATTTTAGTAATATTTTTATTACCTAACTCACTCAGCAGCCAAGAGTATCTAAAGATGATTGATGCTGGTAATTATGCTGTAAAAGATATACAGAAAAGTGCTGAATCATTTTTTGAAGGAAAAGATAAGGGACGCGGAACTGGATATAAACAATATAAGCGCTGGGAATATAAGGCACTGAGAATGATGGATGATAGTGGATATCTAAAACCAGAAGAAGAGTATATCAGAGAATGGGAAAAGCTGAATGCTTCCATCAATGAAAAGGCAAATAAATTTAGAAACAACAATGACTTTTGGGAAGAAATGGGACCAACTTCTTGGTTTGCAAGTACAAGTTGGAATCCTGGCGTAGGAAGGCTTACAGGCTTTTCTATTGATGAAAGCGATGAAAACCATATGATCGCAGGTGCTGAATCTGGAGGCGTATGGAAAAGTTTAGATGGTGGAAAAACATGGACGCCGCTATTGGATTATTTTTCAAATATGTATGTAAACTCTGTGGTAATTGATCAAAATGAGCCTACCACTTATTATTTTGGATCTACCCAAGGAAGAATATATAAGTCGGTAGATGCTGGGGCGACGTGGACAAAATTGACTTCAGCTGGTAGTTCTAGCATTCGTAAAATTTTATTACACCCAGAGGATTCAAATATTATGTTTGCTTGTGGTCAAAATGCTGGTGTATTCAGAAGTCAAGATGGAGGTGTGAATTGGATTAAAGTCATTAGTGATGATACAGGATATGATGTAGAGTTCAAACCAGGAGACTTAAACACCATGTATGCTGTAGGAAATAATTTTTTCAAGTCAACGGATGGTGGCATTAGTTTTGAGCAAAAAACGAATGGTGAAGGTAGTCCTAAATTATTAACCATCAATACACCGTCAAGTCTACAAGGCGTTTATGAAGCTGTGGATAATAACTTTAATGCTGGAAAAGTACCTGTACCCACATTTCCTGAAAGTCTTACTGGAGATTTAGCATTATATTTGGATGATGCTGATGGTACAACTTCAAATGGTTGCAATGAAGCTTTCAATCCAGATCAACTAGCAGGCAAAATTGTAGTTATCAGAAGAGGTACATGTACATTTGTAACAAAAATATTAAATGCACAAAAGGCTGGAGCAATCGGAGTAATCATCGTACACAATATGTCAGGTGATGCCACTGTCATGAGTGTAGGCGATGACTTAATCACGATATCAGCAGTCATGGTATCTAGAGATTTGGGAGAGATATTAATCAATGAATTAAAGGAGCAAAATAACACACCGATTAATATAACCCTTCAAAAACAAAAAATCGATAATGGAGCTGTGGGTACAGGGCCCAAAGCAATAGGCGTCTCAGCAGACAACCCTGATGTTGTTTATGTCTTAGAAGCTGCTGATGGAATATTTGGAGGATTTTATAGATCTGAAAATGGTGGTGAAGATTTTATTAAACAAAATCATGATGGCAAAAACTACTTTGGTTATAGCACTTTTGCAGATGACGATAGGGGCCAAGCTCCCAGAAATATGGATATTGCAGTAAATCCATTTAATGCAGATGAAGTTCATATTGGAGGTATTTTATCATGGGTTTCTAGAGATGGTGGTGTTAATTTTGAATGTACATCAGACTGGATACCTAATAGTGCAGAAAACAAGTTTATAGGATATTGTCATGCTGATATCAATGCGATGGGCTTTTATAATGATAAGTTATTTGTGGTTTCAGATGGTGGAATTTATAAAGCAGAAAATACACAAGAAGTGTCTCCTGAATTTTATGAAGACCTTACTACAGGAATGGGGATAAGGCATTTTTATAGAATTGGTTTATCTCAAACAAATCCGGTAGTTGTTTCTGGAGGCTCACAAGATAATGGTACTTCATGGTATTCACCGTCGACGGGTTGGACAGATTGGCTTGGGGCAGATGGTATGGAAACATTTGTAGACGGTATTGACAATAATATCTTGTATGGTACTTCACAATTTGGAAGTTTGTACAAGAAAAATCTGTTTGGTGGAGTAGACTATATTCAACAACCTGGATCGGAATCAGGCAACTGGGTCACGCCTTTTGAAAAAGATCCGATTGCACCCAATACGATATATGTAGGTTATGAAGCAATATTTAGAACAGATAATGATGGTTCTAGTTGGGATCAAATATCGCAGGAATTTCCAAGTAAATTGGACCATTTAAAAATTTCTCTTTCTAATCCAACAGTTATGTATGCAGCTCATGGCAACTCATTATATAAAACCGTAACTGGAGAAGGAAATTGGGAGCAATTATCAGGTTTTTCAGGGAACATTAATGATATCGCCATCCATCCCAATAATCCTGATAAAATAGCTATAGCCACCACCAATACTCAAAAAGTATACATTTCAAATGACGGAGGCAACACATGGACTTCTTATAGAAAGAACTTGCCAAATTTTGCAGCAAATGCTTTGGTCTGGCAAGAAGGTGAGAAAGAAGGATTGTATATAGGTATGAATTATGGCGTATTTTACATCGACAATACACTTTCGTCATGGGAGCCATTTGTGACCAATTTACCTAATGTCATCATTAATGAATTGGAAATTAATTATGCAGAATCTAAATTATACGCTGCTACCTATGGTCGAGGTTTATGGTCAACACCTTTATTTGACAGCGCGCCAAGTAGTACGCAAGATAATATGATAGCTAAAGTGTCTATTTATCCAAATCCAGCTGTAGATGTAATTTCCATCGAATCTGATGTGGAATTGATGGATACGGACATTGAAGTATATAATAATGTAGGCCAAATAGTAATCAAAAAATCGAACCAGAGCTTTAGATATAAAGCCATTAATGTAATTACTCTGCCATCAGGAATATATTTTTTGCGAATGACAAACAAGCAAGGTCAACTTACTGAAAAGTTCTCAGTATTACGGTAGAATAGGGTAGCGAATAGGTATTTTATCTTTTGAAATAAGATTTTTTGTTTTTATCTGCTTCCTTTTTGTTGAAAGGTTTTACTTTAGGAGCAGAACTTTTTGGTTTGTAAGATTTTGTTTCTTTTTTAGGTCCATCAAATTCGCGTTTGTCTGTAGATTTTTCTGATTCTTTTACTTTTGGACTAGCTTTAGACGCAAATTTTGGTTTGTCAAAAGATTTGCTACTAGACTTTTGAGAATCTTTAGCTTTTACAGACGATGGTTTGTCAAAAGATTTTGTGGTTGCTTTTTTACTATCTTTTGGTGTTGTTGGTTTGTCAGCAGGTTTTGTTGTTTTGGAAGGTCCATAAATCCTTTTTGCAGTTGGTTTTGGTTTTGTTAGGGCAGATGGATCGATTTTGATCAATTTGAATAATTCATCAGCTTTTATCTCGTAATATTTACCTGGTTCAAGTTTACCTAATTTTAGGTCTTCAATTTGTACCCTTACCAATCTCAGCACAGGAAAACCTACGGAAGCAAACATCTTACGTACTTGTCTATTTTTCCCTTCTGTAAGCTCGATGAGTGCCCAAGATGTCGGAATATTTTGTCTAACTCTAATTGGTGGATTTCTTTCAGGCAGTAAAGGTGGTTTTTGCAACTTCTTGACAGTACATGACCTTGTTTTGTAATCGCCAGTTTCTAATTTTATCTCGACACCTTTACTAATCTTTGCAATGGCTTGATCGGTAAGTTCATTGTCTAATTGTACAAAATATGACCTTTTGTGGTGTTGTGACGGAGAAAGCAAAAGTGAATTAAGCGATCTATCATTGGTCAAAATCAAAAGACCTTCAGAGTCTTTATCAAGTCTTCCTAATGGATAGACATCCTTGTCTACCTTCAGAAAATCTGCTAGTGTTACATGTTCAGGACGTTCCTTAGTAAATTGATTTAAAACATTATAAGGTTTGTAAAAAACGAAATATTTGATTTCTGTCTTAACTTTTGCTTCCATTTTTTACTTACTTATATTGTGATAAAACTTAAAATACCTATAACGTTATGAGATATTTTATCTAAATAAATGAGCTTACATAAGCTTCATTCCAAATTATACATTAAATCTAAAGTGCATGATGTCACCATCTTCTACGACGTATTCTTTGCCTTCTACACCCATTTTACCTGCTTCTTTTACTGCTACTTCTGAACCATATTTGACAAAGTCTGCGTATTTGATTACTTCAGCTCTAATAAAACCTTTCTCAAAATCTGTGTGAATGACGCCTGCCGCTTGTGGTGCTTTCCATCCTTTTTTGATCGTCCAAGCACGTACTTCCTTCACTCCTGCAGTAAAGTAAGTGTAAAGGTTAAGTAATCTATAGGCAGCTCTGATGATTTTATTGACACCTGGTTCGTCGAGACCCATCGCTTCAATAAATTCCATTCTTTCTTCTTTGCTTTCTAATTCTGCTATTTCAGCTTCAATACCAGCACAAATAAAAAGTATCTCTGCATTCTCAGTTTTAACAGATTCAATAAATCTAGCTGTGTGATTATTTCCACTTGCTACAGAAGCTTCATCCACATTACATACATAAAGAACAGGTTTAGAAGTCAATAAGTACATGTCTTTAAACAAGTCTTGATAAGCATCATCCACTTCAAAACTTCTAGCTGGTTTTTCAGACTCAAGATGTTTCAGCAATTTCTCTGCCCATTCAGCGGCAATTGCATCATCTTTACTACCAGACTTTGCAGTTTTTCTTAGTTTTTCTATTCTTTTCTCCAAAGTCTCGATATCCTTGAAAATCAACTCTAAGTCAATGATTTCTTTATCTCTAACTGGATCGACGCTGCCGTCTACGTGCAGAATATTGTCGTCTTCAAAACACCTTACCACATGGACAATGGCATCTACTTCTCTAATATTGGCAAGAAATTGATTTCCCAACCCTTCACCTTTACTCGCTCCTTTTATCAGACCTGCAATATCTAGAATTTCAACACTTGTAGGTAATACTTTCTGTGGCACTACCAATTCTTCCAATTTATCTAGACGTTCATCTGGAACTACTATCATTCCTAGATTTGGTTCTTTGGTAGCAAAAGGATAGTTGGCGGCAAGCGCTTTTGCAGAAGTTAATGCATTAAATAAAGTGGATTTTCCCACATTCGGAAGACCTACGATTCCACACTGAAGACCCATATATAATTATTGTATGATGTTAGATTTTAAAAAAATTCGCGCAAAGGTAGCAAGAATAATCGAAATATTTGAGATAGTTGGTGATTATTATAGTTGGTGATTATTAGTTAAAGTAATTCTGATTCTTACAGATTTAGATTAGTCTAAAAATATTATTTGTATATATTAAAACTATCTTTTAATTTTGTGGTTATTTTAGTAGGTAATTTAAATTGTTTGAGTGTTTCATTTACATTGTTTATTTATCATTACAGTATTAATACGTTGATAAGTGGGGATTTATACAAAGTGAACATACATTTACAATATATTTAATCGCCTATGTTAACTTTAAAAAATCAATGCTATGTTTGAGCAGATTATTCAATATTTTGAGGGGATTTCCCCGATTTTGGCAGCTTTTTATGCCACTGTATTTACATGGGCACTCACTGCGCTTGGTGCATCTACCGTTTTTTTATTCAAAACTATGAATAGAGCAGCTTTAGATGGTATGTTGGGTTTTACAGGTGGTGTCATGGTGGCAGCTAGTTTTTGGAGTTTGTTAGCACCAGCTATTGAAATGACAGGTGGAGATGGCTTCCAAAAGGTGATTCCTGTGTCTATCGGCTTTATTTTGGGTGCTTTTTTTATATTTGGGTTGGATAAAGTACTTCCACACCTACATATTAATTTCAAAGAGTCAGAGGGTAAAAAAACGCCTTGGCAACGCACTACTTTACTAGTTTTGGCTATTACATTACATAATATTCCTGAGGGATTAGCGGTAGGTGTGTTATTTGGCGGTGTAGCAGCGGGTATTCCTGAAGCTTCTATTGCAGGAGCTGTTGTGCTTGCTATTGGTATTGGTATCCAAAATTTTCCTGAAGGTATTGCAGTTGCCATGCCTTTAAAAAGAATGGGTATGAGTTCTCGAAAGAGTTTTCTTTATGGACAGTCTTCTGCATTGGTAGAGCCTGTTGCTGGTGTAGTTGGTGCTTTGGCGGTTAATTTTTTTACACCAATATTGCCATATGCTTTAGCCTTCGCTGCAGGAGCAATGATTTTTGTGGTGGTAGAAGAAGTGATACCTGAGACCCAACAAGACAAACATACGGACATTGCTACGCTCGGATTTATAGGTGGGTTTGTGGTGATGATGATGCTTGATGTTGCGCTAGGGTAGGAAATTGCATATAAAGTAAGCAGACCGATAAATTAAAAGATGGTCTAGTCTCCGAAAAATATTTTATGTTAAAGATGAGAAATAAATATTTCCTACCACATTGATAATCAATTGTTTCCCTTTAGGGATAAGGGTGAAAACGGTTGATTATCATAAGATTTATCTTTTCGGAATGGACTCAAAGATAAGAGACTTAGACATACGTATTTCAAAAAATACCTGAATGTCTGTAAACTTTGACCGACGAGCATTAGTATTATTCTTCTAGATAATCCAATACTTTTTTAGTATTAGCCTTCCCTATGACTTTTTCAATTTCTTCAGTCGGTGTTTCCTTTAGTCTTGTGATAGATCCGAAGTTTTTGAGCAATTTCTCTGCTGTTACCTTTCCAATACCTGGTATATTTGTAAGCTGAGTTCCTAAGAAATTTTTAGACCTTAAGTCTCTATGAAATGAAATAGCAAACCTATGTGCTTCATTTCTAGCTTGTTGGATGAGTTTAAGCGATTCAGACTTTTTATTAATATAGAGTGGGAGAGAGTCCCCTGGAAAAAATATCTCTTCCAATTTTTTAGCAATACCAATCACCGTTACTTTATCAAGTATACCTAAAGATTCCAAGCTTTTTACCGCAGAACTTAATTGACCTTTACCACCATCAATTATGATCAATTGTGGCAAACTGCTATTTTCGTCCAACATTCGTTTGTACCTTCGAAACACAACTTCTTCCATGGATGCAAAATCATCAGGACCAACTACTGTTTTAACCTTGAAATGTCGATAATCTTTATTACTTGGCTTAGCATTTTTGAATACAACACAACTTGATACAGGATTGCTACCTTGTATATTAGAATTATCAAAACATTCGATATGCAATGGCATGACATCCATCTGCAAATCTTTTTTGAGTGTAGTAAGAATGCGCTCCGATGATGATATTTTTTTCTGATGGCTCACGTCATCACGACGTTTTTGCAAGATGTAATAATCGATATTCTTTTCAGCTAGTTCTAAGAGTTTCTTTTTATCACCACGTTGAGGAACAGTTACCAATACTTTTTCATCAGGCACTATAATTTCCACAGGCACAATGACTTCTGGAGCTATACTATTGAATTTTTCCCGGATGGTAGGGACGACAAAAGATAATAAATCTTCGATTTCATCGTCTAGATTCATGACCATTTCACTGATGTCTGTATTGACCAAAGCTCCATTTATAATTTTAAGGTAGTTGACATATGCCATTTGATCTTCCTTTTTGATGGCAAATACATCAATATCTTTTATTGTGGTGCTCACGACCGTAGAAGTAGACTGATAGTCTTCAAATGCGAATAGCTTATCCTTTAAAACTTGTGCTTTTTCAAATTCTAAGTTTTCAGCATGTGATTTCATTTGATCGGTGATGTATTTTTTTACACCACCAAGATTTCCCTTTAAGATGTTTTTGACTTGTTCAATCTTATAATTATATGAATCTTCAGACTCCAAAGCTTCACAGGGACCTTGACAATTTTTGATATGGTACTCTAGGCAAACTTTAAATTTGCCTTTATTGACATTTTCCTCGGATAAATTTAGCGTACAAGTACGGAGTGTAAATAGTTTTTTGATGATCTCCAACAGAATATTAACCCTATATTTTGATGTATATGGTCCAAAATATTGAGAACCATCTCGAATTACCCTTCGAGTAAAAAATACCCTTGGAAATCGTTCATTTTTGATACAAATATAGGTGTATGACTTACCATCTTTTAGACTTACGTTATATCTAGGTTGAAATTTTTTAATTAGTGAATTTTCGAGTAATAACGCATCATGTTCTGTTTCTACTACTGTAAATTCAATCCTTGCAGCATTTCTTGTAAGCAATACTGTCTTAAATTGCGCATGTTTTTTGTCACCAAAATAAGAATTTAGCCTGTTTTTAAGACTTTTTGCTTTACCTACATACAAAATAGTACCATCGTGGTCAAGAAACCGATACACACCGGGTTCATGTGGTATCGTATCAGATATTGCTCTGAATTCTTCGGTCTTCATACTGCTAAATTAGACATTGTCGTTTAAAGGTGCCCTCCTGCCTTTCTGATTTTTGCTTCTCGTGTCATTTCCACTTCAATACCTTTTAGGATATAGTGTGCCGTTTTTGGATTTGTAGCAAGTGGAATGTTATGAACATCACAAAGTCTCATAAGCATCTGTACATCAGGCTCGTGTGGGTGTTTGTCTAAAGGATCTCTAAAGAATATTACTACGTCAATCAAACCCGTGGCAAGCAATGCAGCTATTTGTGCATCACCACCTTTTGGACCTGAAAGGAGACACTCGACGTCAAAGCCTTCTTTTGCAATGTGGCCGCCTGTAGTACCTGTGGCAAATATTTTGGTTTTGGACAAAAAAGCTTTGTTGGAAACAACAAATGAGACCATTTCGGGCTTTTTCCCATCGTGTGCTATCAATCCTATATTAATCATATTCCTTTATTTCGGTTATTTTTATATTTTTACGTTTTGAAATTATTGACACCAACTAATATTTAACGAAAGAGTGTCAATATCACTTTATACAAAACAACGCAATATTATGATAAAAAAGAATATGAACGCTTTATTGTTTAATAAATTTGCTTTTATTTTTACTTTACTATCAATTAATCTATGTGTTTTACAAGCACAAAACCAAGCAAAAATGACGCCCGCAGTTTACAATGAATGGCGAAAAATCACAAAAATAAAACTTTCAGAAAAGGCAGAAACAGTCATTTATGCACTCGAAAAGGAACTGGGTGATAAAACATTATGCATTTACGATAAACTTAAAGATACAGTCAAAACTTTTGATAGGCTGAATCAAGCAGAGGTAGACATTTCTGGTGATTTTGTCGTTTTTACACATGGTATGAATACTGATAGTCTTAGAATGTTGAAAAGAAAAAAGACACCAAAAGATAAGCTTCCAATAGATAGTTTGTCTATAATCGATGTGAGATCTGGAAAGCGAAACATCATAGAAAGGGTAGCATCATTTACGATGCCATCTGAGTATAGCGGAAGTCTTGCTTATCTCCTTGAACCTAAAAAGGAAGTAAAAGATACTACGAAAACAGAAAAAACAAAGACACCTATTTGTAAAGCTA
>CAJPEV010004771.1:0-19332 GCA_905338385.1 Darwinula stevensoni
AAAAAAAATGAAGATGAAATGGAAATGAGGGGCGAAATTGAGTTACGTCTTTCATGCCTCCGTCGCCACGGTTCAGCACCCCACAAAGTTCTAAGCCCCCACCCAATCCCCAGAAAGTGGATGGTCAGAAGCGAAGCGGAGGCTGGGGGGAGAGAGGGAAGAGGTTGGGAGGGAGGCGGAGGAGGGAGGGAGGGGGAGGTTGGCACGACTGGGAGACGGCTCGGCTCCTTGCGTCTCCACTCGACAGCCACTTCATGCGCTGATGTTGACAGCTGGCATGCGGGAACGGGTCACGTGCGTCTGCTGTGTGCTATCTGTGCTGCGGTGCTCCCACGCCCACTTCACGAGACAAGTGTTTGACAGGGGATGGGCGTGGCTGCTTCGATTTGCGAGGGTCCGGCGTCGCCATTGCTCTCGTCCGACTGCCATGTCAGCGTGCCGCGATGATGGCTGGATGATTGAAGCGCTGGGTGGGCTTCGAGGTCTGAATCCCTGAGGAACGAGAGTTCCTCAGGGATGCGGCGTTCCTCATCTGCGTTTTCGGCGTTCCTCATCTGTAAAGGGATCAGCTGTTGCAAAAAGTTCGTTAGTTTCTCTCTCTCTCTTCAGTCTGGTGATTTGCCCGACTCATTTCCAGAGAAAGGCATAGGTACTCATCAGCAGCACAAAAAACCTCTCATCTAGGAGGAACACCACCTCCTCCAAGGCGACACGCGAAGAAGCAGTGCTTCCCGTTCCCGAAGCGTTTGGCGATGCGAGCCGTGCGCGGGTGCGGGATTCTTCCGAACTGACTTAGGGCACGCAATATTCAGGTGATAAGATCTGATTTAACCGACGTGGGGGATCCTGAAATCGCTTCGGTCGCCGTTTGAGAAAAGGTCAAAGGGAATAGCGTGCCACTGCATAGCTTTCTTCCTCGATGAATTCATCGTCGGGAGCCGCTGAGCCACGTAAAGCACCCTGAGAGGATCTGAGGATTTGGATGATGAGAATCATGACGGAGATTATTACCGTCGTCAGCACCATTGATGAACCGCTTGCAGAACGAATTCCTTTGAATTCGAATATTCTTCGAATTTCCGAATATTTAGAATTTCTCGGATCGGATTTGACGATAACGAAATACTAAGCTTTGTAAAAGAATAAAAATAAAAATAAAAAAGAAACGCACGACCGAACTTTACCCAAGTGTCGGACCCCAGCAACTTACCTTTAGCGATACTCATATCAAAACCCGAGTGCAAACGAATGCCTTGTGCATGCGTTTGCATCTGCAAGAGGCAGCTCGTACGGTTTAGCGGATTCGCCTCGGCATGGATTCTCGGAACACTTCGTCTCCTTTCACGGGCGATCCCTTCGAGTCAAGTAGATGATGAGGCGGCTTCTCCTACCAGTTTCCTCGTTATCTCTGCGGCGTGGGGGGAGTTTCGGTAGCGTAAGCGTCTTTTCGGAGAGCCCATCGATTTCTCGTCGGGTTTGCAACAGCGTTTTTCACTGTCTTTTGCGCTGTCATCTGCTTCACCGTTTACGGGGCGAATGGATTCGGGGCTGCCATTTGCGAGCGACAAGGTTGGTAGGTCCATGTTCAAGGCCGTGATACCGTGCAGATTTCCTGCCATCGAGGTCGTTTACTGGGCGCACCTGGTCGCGGTGCTCCACCTGATACCATGGTATCCCTTCCGTTTCGTGTCTGTGTCAATAAAATACTTGTATTTACATATTTTGTTTTATCTTTATTTATTGAGTACAAGGAGGTATTCATTATTCTTGAAAAATGAGACCTTGCGAGAAACGTTAACGTGAAGATCACCGGCAACAGATCGAACAATTTCATCAGACGACAGAGATGGAACGATCATAATTTCGCGAAATTTCAATTTCGGCGAGATCCATGACGCACCACTGACAGGCTGACCGCAACCAAACGGAATTGGAGGTGTTCGCTGCGCGTGACGTTCCCCGCGATGCTCGCTCGCTGATGCTCGCCGACGGTCCCTTATCGCGGATTCACCATCCCCACTGTCAGGACTTGGTATTCCTCGCGGAGTATCGAGTACCAGTTCGGGACCGGAATCATCAGGAAGAATCCAACGCAGACCAGAATCGGAACGAAAAACAGGCGGCACATGATCAAGAGAAACCAGAGGAATTTCTTCAGGATCCCTTCGGGGAGCGAGGAACAGTCCTTGAATCTCGGTCGAGTTTTGCAATTGATCCCCAGTGAGATGAGGGCAGCAATCGTGAGGAATGTGACGAATCTCGGTTGGAAACTCACATGGAAGATGGACAGGACGAGGTCGACGGAGTACGCAACTTCCCAGGGCATGACGATGTATATTAACCTTTGCTCGGATTGTTCGTAGAGGGTCCTGCGTATTTGTAGTCCTGTCGAATGCAGCGCACTGCAAGTCCAGCAACCGAGAAATCGGAGTCCGCCGCAAACAATGCGAAACAGTAGGATTCTGACGCGGAAGAGCAGAGCCTGGATCTTTCCGGCAAGGAAGGCTCCTTCCCCCACGTCCCAGGTCACAGTCACGGCATAGAAGCCAGCGAGACAGACGAAGAGGGATATGTAATAGGCGACGTATCCCAGGACCTTCTCTTTCATCCAGGATCCCATCCGCTCCTGATCGAGACAAGTCCCGCCGCAGCGATGCAACAGCCTGTCCGTGAAGAAACAGGGATAGAGCGAGAGCAGATACTCCATGGACCAAGTGAGCAGGATGTAGGCACCCAGCCCAGCTATCCAAATCGTTTCCACCGCCTTCGACATCACAAGTGTTTCGTTGTAGACCACAACTCATCGCCTTACGTCTGTTGCGTTCCCATTTATAGTTCGATCCGAGCACCACGCCCGACCCAATGGGAGAGTGCGAGCAAACGTACGATTTATAGCGTGATTGGCGACGACCAATAAGATAACGAGCAGCTCGTGGGCCGACTTCTTTGTGGTCTGTGAGATTCTCACGAGTGACGCATATCAAACAGAGAAGTTCATTCCTCGAAGATAGCATGTATCATGGCAGACAGATATCGCTGCAATCTCAGTATTTGGGTTTCTCTTCTGCGGAATGATGGTATGGTCCGCAAGTCCTCCAACATCGATTATCTCAATATTGTTTTTGGACCGGTTCAGATAAGAAATAATATATGAGGACGGAACCGTTGCTGTTTCTAGGTAAAAAGACCCTATTCTTTATTCATGGCATTGTCAATTGGGTCCAAAAAATTTCTCATTTTTCCGTTCTTATGGTGCAGTTCAACGTTGATGATGAAGTTGAAGGGTCTCAATTTAACCGTTCCGCCAAGCGTACAACTTGGAAAAAATAACACTTGCTGCGTCTGTTCTACACCTACTGTGAAAAAATGTGCAATACCTGACTCATTCAAAATTTGCTAGTGAAAGTTGCCGAGTGAATCTTCTGCACCTAAATATCACCCTCTGGTCGTGAAGAGTTGCGGAAACTTCTCTAAACGGTTCCTAGAAAATTTATTCGGGCCTTGTTGCTACGAAGTCGAAACCACCATTTTCTCATTCTAACTACGAGATTGATGGTCACGTCCAGTGGCACTTCCAATCACCGTAAGCTGATCAGAGGTGTCAGTCGTGTTTCCTTTTATGATGATGAATCGACTGGAAGATGAATGAGAGCATGGATAACATCCCATCTCCGAAGATCTAGAAATCTTGTCAAATTTTCTGACAGCTGGCATTCCAGTGAATTCAGGCCTGGATATTTTCTCATATGAGAAATGCAGATTCTCAAATTCGTTGAAGCTTTGAGATTGTATGAAGATGATAAAAAGTTTATTTTTTTGTTTCCCATTCTATGCTGTAGGGTGTTGCGGTATAGGTATTTGGTTCTCGTGATAATCACCCCCTTCCACATTTTTCGGTATAATCGCCCCGGTGGAAATCGCTCCTCACCATACCGTTGCCTAGGCACCATACCAAGAACCGTTTCTAAAAATAATATATTTTTTCAACTATGCTCCCATGGTGACGCCCACCGCCCGGGGAAAACCAAAGCCTTGAAGTCACTGGAGTGGATTGAATCCGGACTCAAGGAAAAAGATCCGTCAGTTGTGAGTACACTTGCGCTTTGGCTGTGCCCTCTGCTCGGTGAGCCAATTCGATGCCAATATGAAACGTGCGGTCATGCACAATGATAAGATGGCTTCTCTTCCGTGATGCTTCTATTATCCGAGATCCATAATTTGAGTCCTCCCAGCAGCTTCAATCGCGGTATTATTCCTGGGCACCCCTACCGAATCCATCCATTCGGGTTGAAAGGAAAGAATCCCATTCCTTTCAATCGAATGGCATAATACAGATGCTATAGCTAGACGTCTTTACAAAAGAAAGAATCGCTCTCTTCGTGGTTTTTTTTTTTTTATGTTTTTTTTTTTTTTGGGGGGGGGGGGGGGGGAGTTCATATCTGAACCACTCCCTCCCCTCCCATTCCTCACCGCTATCACCGGCATGCCGTGGTATACCTACCAATAAATATATCGCATGCCGTAACACCCTAATGTTGTTGTAAACTCTTGTGTCATCAGACACAAGATAAGACGAAACCAAAACTATTTAAACCTCAGGGAAGCTAGCTTGCCTCATGCATAATATCCAGTATTATCGTCTCATGCTGGGCGTGAACCCTGGAATTGCAGTGATTGCGAGGATATGAATTTTCATCTCGATTTTCGAGTTTTGGGAAAAAGTCCGAACTACAACTTGGAATGCCTGGGGTCTTGCACTACACTCCTTCATGCCTTGCCTACTTGTTCCTTACTTTTAATTCCTCAGACAAACCACCGCACTTGTCTCACGTGTAATGAACTTGCTTTTCCCAGTCCCGCAGGCTGAAAACAGCCGGCTCGCCAATCAGATCCATTTTCCAAATATTCATCAGTTTTACGAGACTATGCGACGCAGATCTCTTTCGCAAATGAAAATCACAACTCTTTTGCTAGGATGAGCGCAAACAATTCTTCTTTTTTTTTGGGGGGGGGGGGACGATTTCATTCTTCCAGCAACTTTTTGATTCCTTCCGTTACATTTAACGCCAGAAGCAGGGTTGTCAGTCATTTCCATCTCTCACTGTCGTTTTCAAGGCCGTGGAGGTTTGTCAAGCGTTGCAACACAGGCACTTTCTATCCATTCCCCCTTTTTTTTAAAGATGCCCTTCATTCCTATGCTATGCATTTTCTTTACTAGTGACGTCCATAGGGGAGCGCAGGGAGCTCCAGACTCTCCCCCGCCCTTCCTCCTTTCCTCTTCCCCTATCACTCCCGCGCTCATTCAACTGCCTTACTACTGAGCTTCCCCTTCTGAAATCCTGTATACGCCAAGGAGTACGGAATTTACCAAGTTCTTCATTTCGTTTCATTCAACCATCATATTATATTATCATATGGTGAACTTCGCACACAGGAACGTAGATATCCAGTGAAAATCACGAATTATTACTCATGAGTTAAAAATTGCAATTCAGTGATGATTCGGCGCAATTGGGTTTTCAACAAAACCCAATGTCGTTGCACTTACGGACTTTTTGCGTCTGCACGTGTTGGTTTCATTGGAATTGAGACTGTGGACTGGACTTGACGACTTTCATGATTACCTCCAACTTGTTGTCCCAGTCGAAGGTGACTTCGACATTCTCGCCGAAGGTCCCATATTGCAGATCGGCGATTATTTTCTTGAATTCTTGACCCGATTCCAAATCATTCCGAAGCAGGGAAAGCCCCTTCACCGCCGGGATCACCAAGAAGAATCCAGCGCAGACCAAAATCGGGACGAGGAACAGTTGGAACATGAGCAGCAGAAACCAGACCAATTTCTTCATCGCTCCTCGAGGGAGCGATGGGAAGTCCTTGAATCTCGGTCGAGTCTCGATGCTGATGACCACGGCGACGATGGCCTGAATGACCAAGAAGTTGATGCACCTCGAGAAGAAAGTCATGGGAAACGCCAGCAGGATGATGATGTCACACAAATATGCTATCTGATACGACAAGATTGCGACGCCGAAGCTTTTGATGCTAATCTGTTGCTCTATAGACCGTATCTTGGCTGAGATAGTAGACTTTTTCGGAGGATGTTCTGTGGTCGTCTGCTCATTCCTAGAGCTGTCATGCCCGCGAGGTTCTTCAGGATAAGAAATGGGATATACATTTTCCTTCCCGCTGACAGACGGATAACTAATAGCATACACCCAAAAAAGGAGATAGTGGATTTCGGCAACGACGACGCAAACGAGAAGTGCTTTTATCCGGAATAACAGCGTAAGACTCTTCCCGGCGAGGAAGGCTCCTCTCCCCAAATCCCAGGTCACAGCCACAGCATAGAACGCAGCCAGGCAGAAGAAGATGGATATGTATGAGGCGACGTATCCCAGGACCTTCTCCACCATCCAGGATTCAAGATTGTCTCGGGCGAGACATGTCCCGTCGCAGCGATGCAACAGCCTGTCGGTGAAGAAGCAGGGATAGAGCGAGAGTAGATACTCCAGGGACCAAGTGAGAAGGATGTAAGCACCAAACCCAGCCGCCACTGTCAACTTATTCACCTTAGGAATTAGCAACATTTCGCTCGATGCGAGGCTGTCATCGTCTAGAGGAGCGACTCTCTGCCATGCCGTTAATTTCCTCGTTTTTTACGGCCGTATTGCTCATATCTCATGAGATAGGATAAGTGATGAGGATAAGAATAAGGATAAAGGGACTAAGGGACTGCCATTGTGTATCCGCACCAATATTTAACCAACCTCACTTCTCCACACTTGGAAAAAGAATAAAGGTGAGTATGATATAAGAATAAAAACACTGCTCAATGGAACGCCTACTTCATTCAACTGAATGCACACCAGAGTCACAGATGCGGCGCAGTTTAGTTCCCACAGCACTCATAAGCTCTTGGACGTAGCTTTCGGGAATGTTCTTGACCACTCTCTTTACTCGGCGAGATAATTCATCCAAATTTTCAGCAGGGGTTTTGAAGAGGCCTAGCCGCTGGTCGATTTCTGCACAGTAGCGCTCAACTGGTCTTGCCTGTGGGAGATTAGTGGGGTTGTCCTCTTTTTCCATAATCTTTATTCCCATGGATTGAAGACGCTGCGTAACGGTGTTGGCATAGTGGGCGCTTGCCTTGTCCGGCCAGAAGATTGGATTACCCCATTGGGATACTTGCAGTTGAGAAAGGGGATGAGGCGCTTCTTGATACATTCCTTGAAGTAAGTTACCTCAAGGAATGTATGAAGAAGAGAATCCCAATAGGGCTACCATCTTCTGACCGGACAAGGCAAGAGCCCGCTATGCCAATACCGTTACGCAGCATCTTCAATCCATGAGAATAAAGATTGTGGAAAAAGAGGACAACCCCACTAATCTCCCACAGGCAAGACCAATTGAGCGCTACTGTGCAGAAATCGACCGACGGCTAGGCCTCTTCAAAACCCCTGCTGAAAATTTGGATGAATTATCTCGCCGAGTAAAGAGAGTGGTCAAGAACATTCCCGAAAGCTGCGTCCAAGAGCTTATGAGTGCTGTGCGAACTAAACTGCACCGCAATAGTGACTCTGGCGTGTATTCAGTTGAATGAAGTGGGTGTTCCACTGAGCAGTGTTTGCATTCTTATATCATGCTCACCTTTATTCTTCTACCATGTGTAAAACATTGAGGTTGGTTAAATATTGGTGCGGATACATAATGGCAGTCCCTTACTTACCTAGGGAGTCAAAGTTTATGATACCTAAATGACTAAGCTTATTCACACATTGTTCCGAGATCGGAGGTGTAATCGTAATACTAGGGTCAATTTGGGTTTATCGCACTCGACAGAAAGTAAGTTTTTTTTCCAAATAGATTAATAGACAGAAATATAAATTCATCCTTATCAGTGATTATATTATCAGTTGACAGTGATGGCAGAAGATGTGTGTTTCGCGAGAGGTTCAAGTTGCTCCAGGGACCCTTAACGAATGATTCATTGGACATTATTGGTTTTTATGGATTTGCGGGGCAGTTTATATTTTTTCTTTATCTTTCCTTAATGAAGAATTTTCCTGTTACGTCGAGGCCTATCTCTGCTGATCGTTTGGATTGCTGAAAAAGGATTATTTCACTTCTTGGAGTGGTGTGACAAATGACGATATCCGTTGGAAGCAATATTTTTTGCGACTAGGTTTACATATAATTTTTTTGCCGCTATTCTGACACTGAATGGATGGAAATTCTGCTCGCAGCGGAAAGAGTTGTGGAAAGGCGGAAAGGAGAAAAATTACTTACAGAACATCGATTCCAGCGTAACTTGATGTGAAATAATGTGCCATGGCAGATTCCTTCTGGAAGTGCAAGGGGAAACCTTATGCGAAAGACGCTGAATGAATCTTCTGTCCCTATTCATCGCCATGTTCATAATTGGAATTGCAGAAACTTCTCGAAAGGGTTCGTGGAAAAATGTTCTTCGGGCTCTGCCACTAATGGAATTGAAACCGCCTTTTCCTCTCTCCGACGATGAGATGGATGGCCAGTGGCACTTGCAATCAACGTAAGCTGATCGAAGGTGTCAGTCGTGTTTCCTATTATGATGATGCATCGACTGGAAGATTAATGTGGCCATATATAACGCCCCGTATCCAAAGATCATCTATTAATAATAGATATCTTGTCACTCTTTCTGACTGCTGGCGTTCCCGCGAGTTTTTCCATTCATGCCTGGACATTTCCTCATACGAGGAATGCGTTAGTCTCAGATTCGAGGAGGTTCTGAGAATGTGTGAGGACCAGAAAGCAAAGTTCGTAATTGCTTTTGACCACCTTTTGCAGTTTCAAACTCCCTTGTCGTTTGAGGAGTCCTAATATGAAGCCAAAACCGTTTAAAGCCCAGGGAGTCTTATCCCTTGCCGGACGTGAGCCTTTGAATTGCAATGATTGAGCGGAGATTTTCGGCTCGATTTTCGGGTTTTGGCACCCAGTCCAGCTTATAAATTGGTGTGCTCGGGGTTTACTGTCCGCACTGCATCCTCTCATGACTTAAATTCCTCATACGTAATTTCCTAATAGTTAAATTTCTCATAATTCCATTCCCTCAATCAAACCACCTCACTCTTTTCCCAGACTAAAAAAAGCTGGCCTGCCATTCGGATCCATTTTTCAAGTATTCATCAGTATTTCGGGACGGCGAGACGCAGATTCATCTCTTTTGCAAATCAAAATCGCAACTCTTACGCCAAGATGCGCACAAACTTTTTTTTGGCAATTTCAATCTTCTGCCAACTTTTTCATATCCTTCCGTTACATTAAGTGCCAGAAGCAGGGTTGTCAGTCATTTTCATTTCTCACTGTCGTTTTCAAGGCCGTAAAGATTTGTCAAGAGGTGCAGCTCATGCAGTTTTCATCCATTCCGTCCCATCTGCAGTTTCGATGCCCCTCCATTCCAATGCCATCCGCCTTCTTTAGCAGTGACATACGCAGGGGGCTTCAGCCCCCTTACTCCCGCGCTCGTAATTCAGATGAATTGATGCTGAGCTACCATTTGTAAACATCCTGCATATATCAATTGGTTATTAATTCACAAATATATTTATTACTTTGTCGTATTCATTCATCAGTGATGGCACATTAGAATAGATTTCCAGTAAAAGTCACAGATCGATTGCTATTCATGCACCGAGGATTGGAATTTAGTGATGATTCTGCAAAAAATCATCGCTATTTTCTTCGCCATTGCCGCTATTTCTATTTCTTCGCCATTGCCGCTTCGCCTATGAAGTTTTTGCATGTGCACTGCACTGCACTGTTTCATTGGAAATGAGGCTGTTTGCTGGACTTGATGTCTTTCGCAATTTTCTTCCATTTGTCCCACTCCAAAGAGAATTCGATATTCTCGCTGAAGGTCCCATTTCGCCGATTGACAATTATTTTTTCAAACTCTTGATCCAATTCCGTATCGTTTCGAAACATGGGACGCCCTTTCACCACCGGAATCACCAGGGAAAAATCCAGCGCGGACGAAGATCGATGCGAAAAACAGACAGAAACCAGACCGATTCGACAAGACTGGGACGCCAAAGCTTATGATGCTAATCTTCTGTTTATAGATCGTATCCCAGCTGAGAAATTTCCTTTCGGCAGTTTTTCTGTGGTTGTCAGCTCATCGTTAGGGTTGCCATGGTGCCCAGCGAGACAAGCCAACTCACTTCGTCCACCTTTGAAGCCGCCGACATTTCGATCGATTTTACATCACAGCGTCGATGTCAGACGCCCTGGCGTCTTGGAGGGACGAGAATGCTTCACTCAACACCCCCCCACCTCTTCCCCCCTCCCCCCCTCCCCCCCTTACCCCCCCCCCCCCCCCCCCCCCCTCCCCCCCCTTCCCCCCCCCCCCAGTTCCCAGCATGCAGCTCAAGGAGAGGTGCGAGCCATTGATCCAGGATGATCCAGGATGTTTGAGCGAATGTGCGATGTCGAGCGGTGGCGACTGATCGGGCCGCGAGCAGCTGATGGGTTCACTTCTTCGCATGCTCCGACGCATCAACCAAACTTTTTCAGAGTCGACGAGTCTATGAGGATGGGAAACTTTCTATCCGGCTCTTGCCCCCCCCCCCCCCTGGCTACGCCAAATAATCATAAGATAAAGCAAATCCGGAAGCGCTTAAACCCCAAACAAGTTCATCTTGCCACGGTGTCATCCTCATGCAGCGGCTGACTTGTCTCCAAGGCCAGGTGGAGTCGGCTTTCTTCCTTTCCTCCTCCGTCGGGACTTAACGTTGAATTGCGGCGGAATCCATTTCGATTGCCTCTTAGGCTGCCGGCAATGGGACTTCGCTGTATCGCTATGTGGGCTTTGTAGGCTCGGTATGCACTATCTCTTGCATGACTTAACATTGTTTCGCTTTCAACCTCTGATAACGTCACTTGGAAGAAGGAAAAAAAGTGCGACTCCTGCCCACCAAATTTGGCATGCGGAAGCCATTTCAATCCAGATTTTTTTTTCTCTATGTATTTATTGAAGAGAAGTTCCCAATATCCATCACACGACAATCACAGATTGATTATCATTCGTCATTGTCATCAGTCCCGTGACCGCATTGGTCGTAGGGGCACCGTTGAAGCCACCGCAATCATTTCTTTCCACCTGTCCCGGTATTTCGCTGTCCGTAAGAACTCTTCCGTCCATGCCTTCATGTTCTCATTCTGTGTCTTCCTCTCTTCCTGTTGCCGTCAACCGTGCCTCGTAGAACTGTTTTTGCAAGACTTCCCTCTCTTCGGCAAACGTGGCCAAACCGCTGTGGCTTCCTGCGCCTCGCGGTCGCCATTGTCGTCTCAATTTCGCCTGTCTTCTGCGGGATTTCTTCTCTTACCGTTTATTCGGTATTCTGAGCAGCCTCCGAAAGCATCTCATCTCAAACGCTTCTATTCTCCTTTCGAGTCTCTTTGTCAATGGCCACGTCTGGCACCCGTAGAGTGCTGTTGCCATGATGATTGTTCTGAGAAGGCGGATCTTCGATTCATCTGAAATCCCTCTGTTTGCCCAAATGGTCGTCAAATTAGTGTACTCTTTGCCATTGCTAGTCTTCACCTCGCATTCCGATGTCCCGTCTTCTGTCAGGATTGCACCTAAGTACTGGAATTTCTTGACTCTTTCCAGTTCTTCCCCGTTTATGCATACCCTAGTTTTGGTGGTGTCGTCACTCTTCCCAGCGATTTTCTCAGTGCTGATTTCCATGCCGTATCTACTTGATATATTGTCCAGTCTCGTTGTTATACAATAGTTCTTCGAGCTCCGTTGACGTTTTTGCAATCAGGTCTATGTCACCTGCGAAACGCAGGTTACAGATGTTCCTACCACCGATTGTTACTGCTCCCTCGAAGTTGTGCAGCGTTTCTGTCACGATCTGTTCGAGAAACACATTGAACAGATTGAGCGATAGCAGACACCCGTGCCTGACACCGACAGTTGTTCGGAACCTGTCGCTGGTGGTGTCTCCGACCAGAAATGGGCCTTTCGTGTTTATCGTTACTCACATGAAAATCGAAATTCAGATAAATTTACGTGTTCCTCGCTCTCACAAGATCTGCTTTTGAAAACTGATCATCGATCTTCTGAACGAAGATTGCCGTTGTATGCATTACTATAGATCTAAACTGCATGGCTCCTTTGGGATTCGTCCTGTCCTATGGAATTGGATTTGATTTTTATTCTCGCGACAAGCCAGTCGAAGAAAACGTGCACGTTTTCGCCGATGTCACCATATCTCAGGCTTGCAATTATTATTTTGAGTTCTTGCCCCAGCGACGAGTCGCCGCAAATTATCGAGTAGCACTTCACGAACGGGACGACCAGGAGGAAGCCGATACAGACGCAAATCGGGAGGAGAAACAGACAGAACATGAACCATAGAAACCAAATCCATTTGTTATGGGATTCCCAGGGGAAATTCGAGAAGTGCTTGAAGGTCAGCCCGCTTCTCGGCCACGAGGGCCTGGACGACGAGTAGGGCGAGGAACGCGAGAGGAATTCAACGGGGAACACCGAGAGAATGAGGTCGGCCGCGGTTGCAACGTGGTAGGAGAGAATGGCGGCGCTGAAATTTCTGATTGAAATTGGTGCTCGAGGTAGCGAGTCCGGGTCGACAAGCTGATCTATTCTGAAGGCCGTTCGGGGATTCTGTCCATTTCTTCCGTCACTTGCGTGCTGCCCCGCCTGATAGGCTCTTCATCATCCTCAGACGTAGGTTCACGAGATATGAACGCTGTCAGCATCGGTCACATCTCGTGTCCACATAGCGTGAATCCAAGAGATGAGAGAGCGGAGCTCAGCGACGACGACGCAGAGCAAGAGGAATTTCACCCCGCGAAGTTCTTTCCGGCATAAAAAGCGCTTTTCCCCCCGTCCCAGGTCACAGTCACGGCAAAGAACGCAGCCAGGCAGAGGAAGATGAACGCGGAACAGGCGACGCATCCCAGGACCTTCTCCTCCATCCAGGGTCCCAGCCGGTCCCGAGCGAGACAAGTCCCGCCGCAGCGATGCAACAGCCTGTCCGTGAAGAAGCAGGGATAGAGCGGGATTAGGAGCTCCAGGGACCACGTGCACAGGATATAAGCACCCAACCCGGCCACCAATTTAAACTTGTTCGCTCTAGAATTCGCTCTAGAATTCGCTCTTCGCGGAATACCAATGTTGATTTTGGCGTAGAAACCGCCATTTTTCCTCGAAAATTCGTGGATGCATTACCGTCTTCGTCCGGAAAGTGAAACGACGGCATCGAACGGCAGATTCTCCTTATCTTATCGCAGTCTCTCAGTTCGCAGCCTTCAGTGAGACGTTCCACGAAATAATCTGAATGAATGAAGTTTCGTCCAGTCGCACTCTCTCGAAGGTACTCGAAGAGAGGGAGAGGGAGTGATAGGGAGTGATAGGGAGTGACACGGATTCTAAATGTGTATTACATTTCGCTTCACCAGAGGTTCCTCATAAATGACGATAGCCGACGAAGAAACGCTTTCAAGCGGCGCTCACGTCGAACATGACATTTCCATATTCATGGGTATGCAGATTTTCAATGCCTGATTTCTCCGCGTTTCCTACAGGACCCTTAACGACGAGGCCTGTTTGATTATATAATTTGACCCCGATGAACCCCTTCACCGGTTTGGAGCCTTTAACACCATCGAAGTGATTCGCCCTTTATTCGAGCCTATAGAAATTCGAGTCTCGAAAGAATCAGGTTCTGCACGATCCTCAAAAATCGACGAGAAGAGAATCTAGTCAATAGGCGGTATGGAGGAAACGCCAACCCCCCCCCCTTCAATAAAAAGAATAAAAAATAATAATGATAATAATAAATAATAATAATTTTGTGCGATTGTGGGAATGGCAGCTGAACGAGCTTTGCCCCTTGCAAGGGGCGCGGCAGGAGCTAGCCTTCCCCCAAAAAGTGAAAACTCCCGCGAAGTCAAGCGGGCATGGGTCGATGAATCCCCCGATGCATCCTCGGGGCGAGGGTCCCTCCCCCCGGCCGGGGCGAGTGCAGGGGCCGGGGCGAGCGGTGACGTCGCGCCTCGAGGGCGTTCGCGGCGGCGAGCGCGGACGCGGCGACTCTCGGCGGGACTTTTCTCGCGATGGATTGCGAAAAAAGTTCAATGGCGATTCCCTGTGAAGCTCCCGCTCGGCGCTAATTAGCGAAGCTTGATGGAAAATTAGCACGAGACATTTCGCAGCGATGCCACCGCGCCGCCTAGCGGGCAATGGTGGAATTACATCCGCGCCGATATCGAATATATCGCGTGGGAAACGAGAGGATTCGCGGCAGGTGCATCGCGATAGCCTCAATCCGACGGATTTCCCCTGGATTTTGAGCTTCGTTTCCTCCAGCGCGAGTGCAGCAATCGTACCGATTCCAGCTGGGAGTGATGGGTGAGCGAGGTAACTCCCAAATTACATTTTTAATTACCTTTTTTTTTGCAATTAATACTTCACGGCGGAACGAGTGCAACTTTTCCGTGTTGCACGTTCCCTCGAGTCCGCGGTCTGAAAGAGATCGACATTCTCTTCTGAGACTTTTTTTTTTTCTTCCTGCACTCACGAAAGTCCGCTGATTAGCTCGCTAATTCCAGCCAACTAATTAGTCCCGTGATATCGAACCGAAGTCATTCGAATCGCTGACGCGGATGAACAGCGAGTTGCTTCCTCACGAAACGTTCTCCCTCGCCTCCCTAGTTTCCCTCGCCTCCCTAGTTTTCCTTCGCCTCCCTAGTTTCCTTCGCCTCCCTAGTTTCCTTCGCCTCCCTAGTTTTTCTTCGCCTCCCTCGCACACTCGTCATGAAAGTTTCTCCAGCTGGCGCGCTGCTCCACTAACACGGCCGAATTGGATATCCAGCCGTCTCCCAACTTTCCGACGAGAGACGACGGCGTCCCGGAGCACCGGCCGTGAAGCGGAAGGATTATAAACGGAAGGGCGATAAAACTTCCCCCATGCTGCGACACGACAGTGGAAGGGGGGGAAGCCGGAAGTTCAGGGAGCCGGAAGTTCAGGGAGCCGGAACATCGTTTCATTCAGTTGAGATAACGATTAATGTGATCCCGTCCGCAAGGTACGGCCTTAATGCATGCCGGATCGATTGACGTTCCTCATGCATGGCACGTGGACGGACGGATAATCGCGGCTGAATCTCGAGTTGATGGGATGAGGGGTTGAAGGAACTCCTGGATGGGATAAGGTTTGGGGACATATGGTATAGATAGAGGAGCCGGTATGTGGCCTGTAATAATTGGCCTATGTTTGGACAGACAATATTTTTTCGCCGAGATTAAACGGCTTCTCCCCTCCTTCCACTCCTCCTTCCCCCCCTCCTTCCCCCCTTCCTTCCCCCCTTCCTTCCCCCCCCCCCCTCCTTCCATGCCTCCCATCGTATAGGGACGGAGGAGGAGGGAAGTGATGTTTGAGTTCAACTCCCAGTGATGCCGAATGTTCGTTTTCGATCGTGCTTGCAGCACCAGAGGGAGCTGAAGGGCGGGCTGGTCGCGCTGAACTTGGCCAGGGAGGATTGGGACACCTGGGACCCCATGCTCATTGCGGAGGGACTCTTCGCCGCGGCCAACATCTTCAGGTGTCCGATGCCCTTATTATCATTATTATTATATATATATATTTTTTTTTTTAGTTCGTTTTTTATGCATTTCTGTTCATCGGCGATTATTTATTTATTTATTTGCAAAAAAAAGACTGTTGCTATATTAACCAACTTCCCGAATTTTCTCCAGCTGCGAAAATTGAAAATGTGTTTTTTTTTTTCCGAGGGGACCAGGCCATTCCCTTGCATGCAGATTCGAAGACTCGATTAATCAGGGCAGGGAACCATGCCAAGGAAGGCGTCTTGGCACGAGGCGCGGCGCCCTCAGATTTGAACGCTCAGACTCGAACCTTCAGATTTGAACCTCCCGATTTATGAACTCGTGACCTTGCGACTCAAGGTCACGATATAGGATGAGACCTAACTTAAAAAAAAAATAAAATAAATAAAAAAAGGAGGAAAAAAAAGAAACTGATCTCCATGTTATTAGCCGAACCGTTCTCTCTCTCTCTCTCTCACTCACTCTCTCTCACTCTCACTCTCACTCTCACTCACTTTCAACTGCTCTCAACGGGACGCCACATCTTGTGTCTATCAGCATTTAAGTCTAATTTGGCATCTAAGCCTTGGCATCTAGATTTATCAATTTCACCCATTTCCCATTTTCTGATGCCACCGTCGGCTCAATACCGAAAATTAGGAGAAATAAAATTTTTCCGGCACGATCAATCAGCCCGGAAGAAAGCTTTCGAAGTGCCGGTTTGCCGTCCCCGGAGTTAAGGCAATAAGTTTTTTTTTTTCTTGAAATTGTTGAAGCGAAAGGAGGAGGGAGACACCCTCATCAAAGAACTTTTTTTTTTTTTCAAAGAAGCCAAAGAAAATAAAAATAAAAACTTTTTTTTAGGTCGACTCAAAATTCACGAAAATCGTCTTACCGACTTCATTTATTTTCCCCTGCTAAAAAAAAATAATAATAATAATCCGACAACTCCATGGGAAAAAAAAGAGGCCCGAGTCGAGGTCCCGAGTCGAGGACTCGAGTCGAGGACCTGATGCATTTTTTTTTCCGCGGCAGAGGCGGGATCGCTCAAAGGGTTCGATGACGTCACTGCGATCTCCCCCGGGAAATAAACTTTGCGTCTGCGGTATTTTTTTATTATCCATGTTTCCTCCCTGCCGAAATTTTTTTTTGAGGTCCGAAATAAATTCCTTCCCTTCTTTTCTGCGCTTTCATCGAACTGACATTTAATATAATTTTTTTTAATTTATAGTTATTTTTTTTTTTTCCCTGCTGAAATAAAAAAAAAAGAAATTTGCAAATTCCCCTTGCAGTTCTCTGAAGCTGGTGTACATCTTCTCGGTGAACCCTTACCTGGGCCCCCTCCAGGTCTCCCTCTCCCGGATGGTGATGGACATCCTCAAGTTCTTCTTCCTCTACATCCTCGTCCTCTTCGCCTTCTCCTGCGGCATGAACCAGCTCCTCTGGTACTACGCGGACCTGGAGCGAACCGCGTGCGTGGACCAGCAGGCGAAGGCGTTCAACTCCAGCACGGCCGATCCCGACGCCTGCTTCGTCTGGCGGCGGTTCTCGAAGTGAGACGAATTTTTATTTGTTTTTATTTATTGATTTATTGATTTATTTTTAAATTTAATATTATTATTTTTTAAATGTAATTTAATGTTTACATTTTTTTATTTAATTTTTTTTTGCTAAAATCGGAAAAAATGCGTAAAAAAATTCCTCTTGTTAATTGAAGTGGGCAGGGATTTTTTTTCTTCCTTTGGGGTTTTTCACGACGTCAGTTCCTTCAAAGGAACGCGAGGCGAGAGAGCCTCGCAGATAATCGAGTCTCGTCCGAAACGGCGCGGAATTTGCACATGCCTTTCCACTCGCGGGAATTTTTGCAATCGAAAGGCCTGTTCGCAGCCTGTTCGAGACGAGCCAGACCATCTTCTGGGCCATCTTCGGCCTCATCGACCTCGACAACTTCGAGCTGAAGGGCATCAAGAGCTTCACGCGGTTCTGGGGGATGCTCATGTTCGGGACCTACCACGTCATCGCGATCGTCGTCCTCCTCAACCTGCTCATCGCGATGATGAACCACTCGTACCAGCTCATCTTCGTGAGTGGCTTGCGTAACGCGATCGCGATCGCGGTCATTCGCGTTTTTTTATTTCTCTGTATTTATTTTCTTTTACCCGACGCGAGATTTATTTGTAATTTGGAATTACATATAATTTGCAAAACGGAAAAAAATGGTATTTTTCTTTAATAAAATATACTCCGTAATATGGACCGGTGCCTATTAGATTAGGAAAAAAATTACTTGGAAACGTTGATTTCATATCGTTTGATAAGAGATAAGATTGATAATATTGGTAAGAATGATAAGATTGATAAGATTGGTAAGATTGATCTTGTTATCTCTGCTGCTGTTGGACTGGTACGGGCTGGAGAAGAAAAATGAGCCGGGAACAGAACCTCAATTATCGGCATTCCCATGAATGGCGGGCGGGGCCATTCATCCTCGACTTCGCTCGGTCCCCGCCAGATGTCTCTCGGGAGGTGGTGGGGTTGATGACCGCGTTTGCCGCCGTCGCGGGGTTTCCGCGGGTTTCCGCGGGTTTCCGCGAGAGGATGAGGTCGACGTGACGACGGGCCCGAGGTCGTTGCGAGTCGGGTTGGATCAGGAGAATAATGAAGACGAAGAATAAGGAAGAAGAAGAATAATGCGGATAATAATGATCTACGTGCGGAACGAGAATGAGACCAATCGCGATTTTTTTTTTTGTCCTCGTTTGTTTTCTGCGACGAGTGACCGCCGGAGAAAAAAACGTGGAGAAAATGAAAGGGAAAAAGCTCGGAACGAATTAGGTAGTTCTCGTCCGCATCTTCGAGTGATCGCGCGCTTTTTCGTCATGGAAGCTGGGTCAAGGCGTCTTTATCAGCTGATGTTCGCTTGCGTGTCTGTCCATCAGCCCTTTAGAGGGCTGCACGGGCATCCTTTCAGGGGGTCGGACCAATTGGGCCGATCGGACCAATTGGGTTCCAGCGCCTGTCGAATTCCTGCTTGTCAGCGAATTCGGAAAGCAAATTTGCAGGCGTAACCATATCCGGGTTGGTGTGATTTTTTTCTTGAATTTTCGGATTTTTGGCTGCAGGCACAAAAGGATTCCCAATCTGTAATTCGAACAGGCACCGATCAACGTCATTGCAAAACCCGTTCAATTGTCCTCAATAGACGTGGCCCCACGTCCACCCACACGGCGAACGAATCCACTTGATTCAGAAATGAAACGCCTCAGCGTGTTCCACGTGCTCACGGTTTGCAGATAGAATCTGTGACCATTGAAGCTAATAGTTTTTTTTCTTAAGACCACGACCCGCCACTGCCATCTGGCCTCTCAAAATAGCACTTATTCCCCAATTTCACCCCACCCCCCAAAATAAGTAACGATAATAAATAAATAATAAATAATTAATAATAATAATAATTTCTGCACACTGACCTCCATCCCCTCGTCGAAGCGCAGGAAAAGGCGGACGTGGAGTGGAAGTTCGCCCGGAGCAAGCTGTGGATCAGCTACTTCGAGGAGGGCGGGACGGTCCCCCCCCCCTTCAACATCATCCCCACGCCCAAGACCATCTACTACATCCTCCGCTGGCTCTACCGCAAGATGTGCGGGAAGACCCAGGCCGCCAAGAAGCAGCACATGCAGACTATCCGGGTGAGACCCCTCTCCCTTGCCCCC
>CAJPEV010004772.1:4834-15657 GCA_905338385.1 Darwinula stevensoni
GCCCACCCTGTAGATCTCTTCAATGAACGACCATTCTCGGGGGGGGGGGATTTTTTTTTAGTCATACACTACCAGGTCAATGTCCATGCACTTGCATTTCAAGGCCCAGTCCGATAAGTGAACATGCATGCACTGTGTGCTCACTCAAAGTCGCACTGCGTCGCACGATCGACATACATGGATGCGAGATATCTTTCTTATCAAGTTTTTTTTTAACCTTCCGGTGTCTTACGGAACTCTGCTCGATTTCGGCTCTGGTTTAGAGAATGAATTTAATGAATCACGCGAGAAACTTAAGAAAAAACATAAATGGTAATTTTTACCATTTATTATGGTTTTTCTTAAGTTTCTTGCGTGTTTCATTAAGTTCGGGCTGAATAACTCGTGAAAACTTTCTTAAAGTCTGTACAAACAACTTATATCAATAGCAAGTCCAACTAAAGAAGGTGGGTTAACGGTTGAATATACAGGGTGGGCCAAAAAAGACTGTCATTTTTAATAGAGGCGAATACAGTCCGTCCAGGCAGGGAAAGGATGAGGCGGCGTGACTCTCGCGGGCTTGCAATTTATCGCCATCTAATTCCGGAAATGCTGCGACTGATTATATGTAAGTCGGGAAGGAAACAAAAAGAAACGTCGGATTGGAGACTGGAAGTGGGAAAGGAGTGGGAGGGAAGGCCGAAAATAGTTTTTTTTTTCTGTTTCAGTCATGGGCTCGATCTCATCAGGTTCACGCTGCGAAAGTGGACTGCTCTTATATTCCTTTGATTCGAAACGTACATGGGTAAATGCCCTCTCTATCTTCCCGTCTTTCTCTTTAGTATACACGCTTAACTTGTTAAAAATTTAAACTTGCCCTTGGGAATCTTTTCTTAAGGTGAACTCAAGGTGAATTTTTACCTTGCTTATTATCGTCTGTACCGATGTTTTCGCAACCGCCAGTTTGGCACCAACGTACTGGCTTGCTTTCTGCAGTGAAGATGTCCAAGAAAATCGAATAGAACAAAGAAAATGAGAGAAAAAAAAATTACGTGAACGGCAACTGATTCTAAACAGCAATAAGAAAAAACTAGGGCTCTCCTCATGCATCCATCAATGAATGGATATAATATTCGACAATTAGAGGCATGATAGATTTCATTTCGCGTTCCTCGCGAAGGTCAAAAGGTGACTCCTGCCGCGAGCCAATCCGGCATCTCCGAGGGGTCCGTCACTACTTTCTGCATTTCTCTGGCGAGTTGTTCATGTAGCGATGTTAATTGCTTCAGCCAGAAGTTCGGAAGACGGTCGTGTCCGGGACTCTTCCAGTTCGCTGTTTGTTTGAGTGCCTTCTTCAGGTCAAATGTTGTAATCAGGGGGTCACTCGTTTCGGGAGTATCTGTTAGCTCCCTCTGACGTCGGAGCCATGTGGCATCGACGTTGTGGCTCTCCGGGCATTCCATGATGTTCGACCAGAATTCTTCCACATAGTTTTATATACCAACCAATATACATAAAAGAAAAGATTCATTATATTTAATTTACATCTGCTATTGTGTGAGACCCATACTTTTATTAAGTATAAAATTCCCAATGAACGAGAAAAAGCACCAAGGTTTAAAATGTACATCACTGTTTGAAGCACTTTTGAAAAGCACTTGAAAACATTTTCTCAAGATCAAATAAACTAAGTATGTGCTCTTGATCCTGCAACGGTAGCAATGGAATCCCAGTTATCTTTTATAATGGAAATTTCCTTTCCTCTCGAAACTGGAAGATGCGGCAATTACAGGGTGCCTCAAAATTAAAGCAATATTAATCAAATTTTTTGGTGTCACATTTGTGACGCCTTCATTTTAAAACTAGCTCGCTATGGTCGCGCCTTCGGCGCTCATTGTCCAGGCTAGTGATTCCTTAATTCATTTTTGAAGTGGCAAAAACGTAGGAAAATTATGTGTCTGTCGGAATATGTGCCATGAGGGGACAAACCGGTATTTTTTAAATCGAATAATTACTACGATCATTTCTTTTATGCCTAACTTCAAATCTCTTTATAGTTTGGCCTGAGGGAACATATTTGAAAAGTCAGAATTGCACTCAGCAATCGAACAGGAACTTCTGCTAGAAGTTTGAACCTACTTCAGTTCTCTCTTTCATTTGATCATAGAAGATTCTGGAAAATTCGCCTTTTGCATAAAAAAAAGGTCTCTCAGGGGTTTAACCTACAACTAAATATTTTTTTCTGAAATTTGTACTCGGAAAACTACGTGCCTACCAAGTTTCAGCCTTATCTGTTTCCTCTTTCCGCTGATGCAAAAATATATTTGGAAAAGTCGACACAGCCAAATGCTCTGCCCTGCGGGTATGCACCACAAAAGTTGAATTTTTCTGAATTCAACATCACCCCAGTTATGCATGAGCCAAGTTTCGCCTTTCTGTTTCTGCCCAATTCGCTTGGAGGGAAAAAAAATTATTTGAACGCGTCACCCTAAAAAAATATGGCCAATAGGATGTATCGCAAAAAAGACGTTCTTCCTAAACTCCTTGGCTCAGTAGTCACGTTCATGGAAAGTTTCAGCTTTCCATGTCTCTCCATTTGGTCAAAGAAAATAAATATATTTGAAAGTATGTAGAGTAGGAGGTACATGCCCCCCAGGGCATGTACCTCCAAAGTGTGATTTTTTCTGAACTGTACCAAGCTGTACCAAGTTTCAGATTGATAAGTTCTCTAGAACATGGTTAGAATTAGCACCTGGCGGATAACTAGCTTCTTCGAGTGCTTTTCTTGCTTATTCCTGCTACTTTCATATGGACTACTTGAAGCGGTTCACTTGCAGTAGTTCACTTGCAGTGGTTCACAAACGTTCGAATTTTGCTCATGTAAGATTTATCTTTCCATAACTTGCTTCTGAGTTCATTGGTCTTCGTAAAATCTTCAGCATTGGAAAGCTAAGTCTCTTCTCATTTTAAGAGCTGCTAAATTTATCATTTAAATGTAATATAACGCCAGAAAAATAAATTCCTACAGCGTTAATTTTTTGTTGTTGAGAAACCCTGTATTTTCTCAAAAATCTATGGGGTGGGCCAAGAAAACAAAGCTATCATTTTTGGTAAATTGTCAATCTGATTGTATGGGGCCGAATTTGATGACATTTGGTATACACATTGGGTGACTCAATTGGGGTTTGTCTGCCGAGTTAAAAAAAACCCATGAGATTGGCATTACTTTTCATTTTAATTGGCATTACAATTTACTTTTCATCATAAAAGGTATGAGTTTATTTTTTCTTTCAGTTTAAAAACTCTCACAACTGACAAAAAAAACAGGCAACCAAACAGAACAAAAACAAATGGCAAACACGAAAGCACACGATTTCGTTTAGGGATGTTCATTTCAACTGAAAAGGTGCTCAACATGCCCTTCATTCTGTTGAACACTAGCCTCTAGTCTGAGACACCATAGATCAATGGCTCGTTCAATAAACCTTTGAGACAGTGCCTCCCAATCTTCCTTCGTAGCATCATGCAGGGATGGAAGGTCAATGAATTCGGACCTCCCATTCATCCCGGCCTAAAGGTTATATCGATATTGACAACTCACCAAAAATCGTAGCTTGGTTTTTTTTTTGGCCCACCCTGTAGATCTCTTCAATGAACGACCATTCTCGGGGGGGGGGGGTTTTTTTTTAGTCATACGCTACCAGGTCAATGTCCATGCACTTGCATTTCAAGGCCCAGTCCGATAAGTGAACATGCATGCACTGTGTGCTCACTCAAAGTCGCACTGCGTCGCACGATCGACATACATGGATGCGAGATATCTTTCTTATCAAGTTTTTTTTTAACCTTCCGGTGTCTTACGGAACTCTGCTCGATTTCGGCTCTGGTTTAGAGAATGAATTTAATGAATCACGCGAGAAACTTAAGAAAAAACATAAATGGTAATTTTTACCATTTATTATGGTTTTTCTTAAGTTTCTTGCGTGTTTCATTAAGTTCGGGCTGAATAACTCGTGAAAACTTTCTTAAAGTCTGTACAAACAACTTATATCAATAGCAAGTCCAACTAAAGAAGGTGGGTTAACGGTTGAATATACAGGGTGGGCCAAAAAAGACTGTCATTTTTAATAGAGGCGAATACAGTCCGTCCAGGCAGGGAAAGGATGAGGCGGCGTGACTCTCGCGGGCTTGCAATTTATCGCGATCTAATTCCGGAAATGCTGCGACTGATTATATGTAAGTCGGGAAGGAAACAAAAAGAAACGTCGGATTGGAGACTGGAAGTGGGAAAGGAGTGGGAGGCAAGGCCGAAAATAGTTTTTTTTTTTCTGTTTCAGTCTTGGGCTCGATCTCATCAGGTTCACGCTGCGAAAGTGGACTGCTCTTATACGTATTCCTTTGATTCGAAACGTACATGGGTAAATGCCCTCTCTATCTTCCCGTCTTTCTCTTTAGTATACACGCTTAACTTGTTAAAAATTTAAACTTGCCCTGGGAATCTTTTCTTAAGGTGAACTCAAGGTGAATTTTTACCTTGCTTATTATCGTCTATACCGATGTTTTCGCAACCGCCAGTTTGGCACCAACGTACTGGCTTGCTTTCTGCAGTGAAGATGTCCAAAGAAAATCGAATAGAACAAAGAAAATGAGAGAAAAAAAAATTACGTGAACGGGCTTGGCAACTGATTCTAAACAGCAATAAGAAAAAACTAGGGCTCTCCTCATGCATCCATCAATGAATGGATATAATATTCGACAATTAGAGGCATGATAGATTTCATTTCGCGTTCCTCGCGAAGGTCAAAAATTCCTCCTGCACCCCCCGATCACAAGCGTGAGATTATGGAAGACGGGTAGAGGTACGCGCTCCGATCGAAACGATGAAACAAGAAACCAAGAAAAGATGGATGACTCTTTTTGTTAGGCTCACTTCACCTTTATTTATGAGTGATGCACTCCATTGTCAAAACATTAAGTCTGGATTGCAAGAATTAGGCGATCGAATAGGTGAGAATGATTTCCGACATTTCTCGAAAAGTTGTGTGATTTTTCCTCGATGGTGCTCCAGAGTCGAGAATTTTGGATTGTGCACGACTCATTTTTACAAGACCACTCGGAAAAAATATATTAGAGGGCCTGGACAGCTGCTTTTAGGGCAACCCAAGAATTTGTTCAAGTCTTCCTTCCATCGTTAGGGGTGAAATGAGAAAATCTCTCTCTCTCTCTCTCTCCTGGAAGCCTATCTTGCAGAAAATGTATTTTTTCTATTCAATTCTTGATAAATGAGATTTCAGGGTATTTGTCAACACTGATATGAAGACCACTTCAACACAGCCACGAACATAAATTTTCTTTCTCCGCTCGACCGAGGGGTAAGCATATAGCACTTTAAAACATAAATCGCAAGAGAATACCTCCTATACCAGGGCTTCCCAGCCTTTTTCATGCACGACCCAAAAAAAACGATCATGCCATTCAGGACCCCAAGCACTGGCTGAAGTTCGACAGGCACCTACCTCTGCACCACCTCTGCACTAAAATCGCAAATAAAGATATTACATGGTATTTAGTTTCCGGTCCGCGACCACAAATATGATTTCGGCGATCTCAAATGATGTTGCGACCCATGGGTTGGGAAGCCCTGTTCTATACATTTAGACTATGTGGAATAACGTTGAGGAACAATAATGAGAAAGAGTATGCCAGTGAAAGGAGGAACATACTATGGATTTTTTTAAAGCAATACCTTGTGCTTTGCTGTGAGCGAGTCCAAGACTGCATTTGCACATGAAGAAACGACGAAATTTTGATTTAGATATCGAAGAGATTCCTCATCATTTATCCTCACGATCTCAGCTGCCGAAGAGAGTATTTCCCATCTCCATGCCTGGAGCAAGTATGCTGATATACAGAACCGAAGTAGCACGAATAAAAAAATCATAGACAAGTGGAACGTAGAGGATCAGCTTTTGATAGAGCAATCCAATTTGTCCAAGAGATACAGATGACTGAATACTTCCCAGCGCATAAACTTCTACGGGAGATAGTGAACGGGTCCACATCGGGCGCATGAGGATTGGAATCATTCGTCTTGTCCCGCAGAATTTAAAATTAAAAAGAGGCCGGGATCTCATCCTTCCTGTTCGATGAGGGTCAAGGTATACTCGTACCTGGACTGCACCATCAGCTCCTCTCGCTGGATAGATTACGAGCCGGGGCGCTGCGCGGGTCATTCCCAGGGAGATTCATAAGGGGATTGAAATTCTCAGCGCAGCAGAGCGCACTTATGCAATACGCACGCGCCATCTAATCATCCATTTCACAAAACCAGACGACCCGCACATGTCATGTCATTTCCTTCCCAGCTTTCGAGGCGGTAGGTTACTCTCTCGCTTCTTCAAGCATTCATACCACTTCAGCGGTTTCCTATCGAAGAAACAGAAGCACACCGACTCCATCTAGTGGCTTTCCTCTGTGTTCCTTTGACTTTTCTAAATATCAAAAGGGCCTCTCTCACGTAAAAGCATTGAAGTTGGACTCGGAAGAATGGGAAAAAGCAGTGGCCATGCATGTCTTGTGCGTCACAATACATGGCGGAACTCTCGCGAGAAGGGAATTAATCTTAATACATTTTGAGCCCCAGGTTTTTTCTGCATTAGAATCATGAATCAAGGAGCAGATGATGCTCGGAGGGAGAAAATAACCAAGATGAAGTTTCATTCTTAGGTATGTAGAAAAATCTGCAGAATTTCAGGTAGATGCAAGTTGCGCAACTTGAATGAAGAAATACTCCTTATCATCTGTCTCCGAGAAAATAGGATATCAAGGATTTTCTTAGGTTTCCAGTGCCCAAAGCCGGCCACTGGGTCATTATATGTGTCTCTCAATGAACTATTTGCCTTCCTATCCGCTTCACTTCACAGTTTATCTCAACATTATTTACGTAATTATGCTTTCACATATTGATAGATACTAAATAGTAATAATAATTTAAATTAAATTTTAAAAAACAGATGGAAGATGAGTAGCAGGGCAGACCGCTTCGCACTGACACTTGCAGCCGTCGTTTTTCAGTGGCTACGGTCAGCTTTTGCAATGGGAAAAAATCCGGCTGCGTGAAGGAGCATAGGTGCGCTCCGAGACTATCTCTCGTCCTCGCTTATGGACATACCTTCTCTCCTCCTCGCGTCCTATACTCTCCAAGTACCTTCGTCATTCCTATGAGAAGCGAGAGCGCGGTCGCAGTGTGGTAGGAGAGAATGCCGTCTGTTTGCAGGTGGTGGCATTTGCTTCTCTATTCCTTCGGCCTCGTCCTGATAGTCGTCGGAAGCATCCTTTATTACATCGCGCCAGATATCATCCACGACATGGTTCAGAAGGCAAGTGTTTCATCAAGCGATTTCATGATGAGCTTTGATAACAATTTACTCTGAAATTTCAAAGGTAATATGAAGCATTGCGTAAGTAGTAAGGTGATCAATCCCACTCATTTCTGAAATTCCGAGAGAAATTTTGCTTTGCGAGAAAATTGGCATTAAAACAAATCTAGGAATTTATAACTCTTTGTACAGAATGCACATGGGTCATTCCGCAGCAAAAGTGACAAATGAATCAAAATTTCTAACCAACTGGGTGATCCAAAAGTGGATATCTCCACAAAGAGAACATCCTAAAGTACACAGAATTCTGTGTTTTGATCATCTTGGCTGCGATGTCATTCAACATCGCCATTTTGAATTTAAAGCACCCAACATGACCATTTCTATTTTCTTCACAGTATGCACTTTTTTATGATTTCTCGAAGATGTAGAATACGGGGAATGACAAGCATTGTTTGAAACTGGAAAAGCGAGGCACAAAATCATCTGGATATCCGATCTTTGGTTTTGATGGCCTGGAAAAGGGCCAGAGATGACTGGATTTGTCGGTGGTAAAGTTAGATGTCGCTCTCAATTACAATTTCGGCCTAAGTATGAAAATTCGATCGGTTATAGGGGTCATGGAGAGCTATCGAGTTATGATGATCGAGCTATCAGTTATTTGGGTCTGAGTATGGTTTTCGATCATGATCGAGTTATGATGATATTTCGATCTTGATCGAAAAATATACTTAGACCTGGTAATTGGCTGCGCAACTTTTGTAACGTGAGTCACGAGTGGCACGAGTCACATAGTAGTCGTTTTCTTTCTCAGCTTTGATTTCTTGCGTACGTGAATTAAATAATGCAATAAAGTGCTGCTGAAAGGCAGAAACGAATGAGTGAAAAGCATAAGCAGGAAGAGAATTATGATGAACGTCTGATGTAGTGGAACTGGAGTGTGGACCAAAAAAGGTGAGACACTCGAAGCATTGCAATAAAATCTATATTTTAGAACGGATTGACTTAAAAAAATTTAAAGGGACATCACCTAGCATATTCTTCAATACGTGTTAAAATGTCATTTGGCTCCAATTTTCCATTTTTGAGTTATAGCAGATTCTGTTGAAATGAATAAAATTCTGTGTGAAAAGGATTGCTACTGCCATTGTGAGGCAAGGATCCACATTTGAATTTTACGAGGGTACTTTAAAAATCTGTTCCTGAGTGATCATAGTAAGAACTTAACAAGATGTCACCAAAATTGTTTTTCACTATCTGAAAATTTATTGTTTGTGCATAGATGTAATGAATTCTAATGTAAATGTGGATTCGTCCCTCGCAGCGGCAGTGGCATGCCTGTCCACACAGAATATTGACTAACAAAACCTGCCATAATTGAAGAATAGGATGTCCCGGACACATGCCATTTTAAAAACCCTTGAAGAATATACGAGGTAACGTTCTACTGCATTTTGAAGTCAATCCGTTCAAACATAAGGATTTTATTGCAAAGTTTCGAGCGGCTTAATTTTTTAGCCAACCTTAACATACGAGGCACTGAATATTACTTTCACAATATTAATTTTTAGCGTCTGGGGCGAAGTTCAAACTGCTTCGATGATTGATCTTGTTTTCATCATACATTCATCATTCTTCCTTTCTTGCTTCATCTTTTCTTCCTTTGTTTCTGCATTTCAGCAGCACTTTATTGCATTTTTTTACTCACTATCACACTACGTCAATGTGAAGAAAGGAAATCAACGCTGTCACTCATGTCATTTGTGACTCACGTTATGAAAGTTGCATAGTCAAAGGATATTGCACCGATGCAATTTATGGTTCGAGTAACTATTGTGATGGATTATTAATCCTGAATATCTAAGAGAAACCAACAGCATTCACCAGTGGAAGCAAATACAAGGTAGTGACTGTTAAAATGACAATTTTTGTGAGTCGTCATGCACGTGAAAACTCATTCATCTTCATGACTTCGCAAAATATTTGTTTGTATTGGTACTTGAGGATAAGACGACTTCTTTGACAAGACACATCATGTCACCCACCGCCAGATTTTCAGCTCTTGCCAAATAACATCAATAAAAGCATCACAGAAACAGTGTATTCTGTGAAGAGTCAAGATATGGCCATATTGAGTTCCTTAAATTCAAAACGGTGATGCTGCACGACATTGCAGCCAGGATGATCAAAAGCACAAATTATATGCTCTCGGATGCACTCTTCATGACGACATCAACTGTTGGATAGCCCATTCGTTTTGAAATCTTGGTACTTTTGCCCCTTTTCAAATGGAATGTCCCATTACATTCTTTGTAACGTGAGTCACGAAGAAAATACCTATTTAAAAAACTCTATGAATAGATTTTAGAGTTTATATACGATGATACTCGTATATGTCCCTCATCTTTTACCTAAATGACAGTGAAGTACTGTCAAGAATCAATTTAAAATAAAGCAGGATTAATTTATGGAAGGCATACACTGTGGAAATCGTGTCCTTTCATTGTAATATGAGTCACGAAAATTTGTTTACATTTTCTCGCACTAAGAATAACTTTAAAAATTCGCAGTATTATAACCAACAAAAGCTTAATGCCTGCATTCGTTATGCCCTAAGGGACGATCTGAAATTGAAAATAAAGAAGGCAGGGTGGAATTGATTCTTGAAAATTTTGTGCTTTTGTAGCATGACTCACGATGTAATTACCCACATGCAAATGTATATGATGACATATTCGAGATGAGGAAACCTTATCCATCAATAGGTGCGGTAGCGTCTATTACCTTTATTCAACCCCTTCTGGTAACAAAATTCAAACTCCTGGTATTTCTCTCTGAGAGCATCAACAGGAACGAAATTGGGCATGTTTCTTCCTCTCTCAACTTAAAGTCACTCCAGCAAATTTGAAGCTTCCTCTCACCGGGGTTGTGGAAAACACTCAGTCTCGCTTTTTGACGATGTGAATTTCATTCCTTTTTTTTCTCCCCCTTCCTGGGGGGTTCTCGGAGGAAAGAGACCAACCATAAGAAAGGTATTGACTCGTTGCTGACGAAAACTGCCGTTTTTGTTGTTTGTGATACACCATTTCCCGATAATAAAGATATAAAATTTGCTGCTGTCAAATTAGGCTTAGAGAGCTTGCTACTGTGCCGTCCCTGAGTGTTGCAGGATACCGAAATTACAACATCCAAATGAGAGACGTTATGAAGTATTGAGAGAAGGTTACCCAAACAGCAAGTTCACGTAAACAAGATATCAATTTTTTACAAACAATGTACGTTTCTTGTGATTGTCATGGAAATGACATCACGCTTACGTAAAATGTTGGTCACCATATCGCTGTTTTTTACTGTTAAAAAATAATGAGGCGATGGTCATTATTTGAGACATAGGCGCCGAACCCAGGGGGGGGGGCAAAGGGGCACGTGCCCCCCCCCCCCCCCCCCCCCCCCCCCCCCACCACA